>BSBK01002933.1:1525000-1680000 GCA_027943335.1 Chamaecyparis obtusa | reverse complement strand
TGAAATGTGTACATACTATACATGCACATGTAGAGACTTTGCAATTATTGATCCATGTGATCTTTTAGGTATTGACAAAGTGCATTTTATTGGATTTGTAGCATCATTGACATTGAGCTTGGGAGTTTATGGTACATCTCAGTTGGTGCTTCCGCCAAACTATTCCTGTCTAATAGAAGCTAGCCCCATTTTTGTTAAGGAGATTCAGGTAATTTAACTTCCAATTGTTTTCACATTTAATGTACCAAGTCCCACCATACAAAAGCCCATTCAATCCTAAACTTGAAATTGAAATCCCCATAAGGACGAGTGCAATTAGAAATTTATATTTTCACTTTTATTGCCCAATTTGACTTCAACATTATTTAATGAGATGTAATATGAATTTTTTTAAATGAATTTAGACATTTTTTCATATCTCGAGTTTGCTGATGTTTTTTTGAAATTTTTGGTGTTTGGAAAAAGTTAAGCTTGAAAGCATGGTAATAAAAACTTGTCATTTTTTAGTTAGGAGGTGGTAGGCTTAGAATAGTAATTAAACTTACTCATTTTCAGGTAACAGCTGATGAGCAACAAGGTGGTCTTGTGCTGTATGGTTTCTCAAACAAGCCAAAAATTGATGTGGAAAGGAACTAGAGCTTGAAGCACACCCTCATGTATATCAATCTTGATTATCATAAGGTTCATTTTAGCTCTTTTTTTCACATGATCATGGATCTTATCTTCATTTCTACTCTCCTTAGAACATATAAATTGAATACAAATGGTTCCTTAGAGACCACATATTTTATATAAAGGACACTCAATGGTAAAAAATAGTGATAAGTTATCCATGAATCAATGAGTAAAGTGATTATAACCCATCCTAATGTTATCTTGATTACAGCTTATGACAGTCCGCCCCTCCCAAATTTTCTTGTCCTGAAGAAACTATTAAATGATCATATCTAGACCTATTTATAGTACTTTTCCCATCACTTGATATTACCATATATGTTTTATTCCTTATTATGATTTGATAGTAAAGACTTGGTGAAGGATAAGACAAGTTTCAATTGTCTTCTAAAATAGTTATAAATATTTCATACTAAGAATACTTGTGAAAACACTTCAAACATAAGGCATGCACGTCTATGAAGTAATCATGCTAACACAACTCAAACATGGAGCAACATATAAATTCTCTGAAGATGGGAAGTATATCCATGAATACACATGAATTCACCCAAGACATGGAGCATACCTAAATATATGTAGCACATAAAGTATGAAATTTTTTTAAGTCATGAGACATACTCATATCAAACAAATTTAATTAAATCAAGAAGCACATATGTAAAGAAGGATCTCTACAATGCCACATATCTCAACAATGGGTTTAATGCATAAAACCATCACACGGTGCCATGTGGTAAACAACAAATAAGAATGATGGAAAATTCATGGGCTCTGGGCGACTAAGACCAGTGAGTAGATAGAGGGTCCATGATGCCAGAAGTCTAACTCCTTGGTTGTTTATGAGCAGAGAAAGGGACAGTAAGCAAGATACCACAACAGTATTAACAAGGCACAAGTATAGCAATAAACATAGCATAGACGCCATGGAAAACTCATGGGATAACTGGTAATCAACACTAGGAGTGTCGAAAGTAATGAGAAAACACTACTTGTTCACTGTATTGCATACTTTTTCACTGTATAAGGATCTGTAGCAATCATAAACCTAACACTAGTTCATTTACATTGTAACATGATGTGGTGATTCAGAAATTTAGGGTTTTTCAAGTTCATCTCTGAATCAAATGTATATAAATAGTGATAAAAAATGTGCCAACAAATACCCAATACATGATGCCTTGGCACATTGCTCATGGGCCCTAAGTAGATAACCAACATGTACCAATAGCATAGATGCATAAAACAATGCCAGACAAATGCAGAGTATGGAAATCCTTATAGGCGGTCCTCCTTTTACACCAAATCATAGTGGAAACCCTCTCAAGTAGGTGGTCCTCCTAAAACTCTCACCAAATAATAGTTCCAACAATTGCAGGCTCCAGGTCCTTCATGTGCTCCAAGTTAAAACCAAACAATGAAATGAGATACAAAGTCTTCTTTTTTTTTAAGTTATGCCCATTTTTGTCAAAATTTTGACCTACATGGTATTGGTCAAAATTTTGACAAACACGGGCATGGATTAAAAAAAAAGGAAGTTTTCCTTCTATAATCCGACCAACCTAAACCTTTTTAATTGATGGTTGAAAATTTTGGTATAAAAATGAGGTCAAATATAGTAGTGCTACATTATTTTTCTATAGGTTATAGTTGATGCCAAATTTGGAAGATGTGTTATTTCTTGCAAACTATTTAGAAATAATTAGGAAGATGTGTTATTATTTATTTGGGTCCCCTTTATCTCTTAAATCAGACTACAATCACCACATGTGTATTTTTTGGATGACATGATCTTAAATATGTTTCTTATCTTTTGGCCAACCTAATTGAGGGTTTTGTTGGTAAAGTTGATATATACAGAAGATCATTTCCATGTTCAACATTGAAGTGTAGATGAAATGTTAAATTGCATGAAAGAGAAAGTGTTGAAGAGAAGTGTGAAGATCAATTTGATGATGCACTTTTGTTAGAGTAATAGATTCTTTTTATCTTTTATTCCTCTCTAAAGATTCACTTAGGGTTCCCATTCTCCTATTTAAGGATGAATCTTGTAATTGCTCTTTTTTAAATTCTCTAATGCAATTTTACTTTTGAGAGCTATTGCATATTGTCTCCATTCTTCTCTTATAATAGGTTATTCTAGTTTGTAGATACTCGTGGGTTGTGCAGATTTGTATTCTCAAATCTTTCATTGTATCAGAGCTCAGTTTTGCTACTGCATGTTCTTGATGTTTTGAAGTTTTATGGAGCTTTAGGGTTTTCCTGTTGGATCTAGGGGACCTATTTGTCTGGTCATCTTGGCTTCAATTGGACCTCATGGTTGCGTTCATGGTGTCCAAGAACCCCTAGATCCATATAAAATTTGTCCAATTTGGATAATTTTGGAATCTGTGAGAAAAAAAATTTGCAACCGGCCCCGACACGGATCTCGAGGCTATCACTACTTTTTGGAGCATTTATGGACCAAAAAAACCTCATGATTACATTTGAAGCATCCAAGAAATCCAAAATACACATAAAACTTGTCGATTTTGGACAAGTTGGCCTCTGAGGCAAAAAAAAAATTTGCATACCACGGTCGTATGACCCTGGCACACATCCTAAGTCTTGGACGCTGACGCAAGCGGATACAAATTTTTTTTTTAAATATTAAAATTGGAGCCCACCACCCAGCAGCCACCATCTCACCACCCAATGGCCATTTTTGAGGGTGGCCTCACCGGTGGCACGGTCACCATCGGTGACCACCGACGGTGCCACCGTCAACATCACCGTGCAACTTAAAGCGTCGGTGATACCGTCGGTGTCACCGTCATAGTGTAACCACCAATGTCACTATGCATGACACACAGTCACCATCCACTCACTGTTGGTGGTAATGATGTCATGGTGATGTCAATCTTTTTTTTGGAGATAAACTCTTTGTTGTATGCTCTCTTTGCATCTTTTTCAATAGGCAGTCAATTTTTGGCCAATATCTTGAGCATATGGGATTGAAATTGGGCATATAATATACCTACAAAAAGATGGTTTTGAGCCCAATCCAATTTGGTGTGGTTTCTTGATTTCACCATTTTGCAGCATTTTTTTTTGTCAAAGACAAAGGTTTCTTTGTTCTCTTAGGTTCAGACTACTTGCGCTCTAAGATCGATAAATTTTGCATCCTGGCTCCATTTTCTTCAAACAAAATATCACTGGAAAGCTCATTTGGAGCTTTATTCATATTTGAGGGTTTGTAATTATTATTTTGACATTTTTTTGGTCATTTATTCTATCAAAGTTTGTGGTACTTTTGTGCACTCCCGAAGCCATAACTTTTGCATCCAGGCTCCATTTTTAGAAAACAAAATATTTCTGAAAAGCTCATTCAAAGACATTTTCAAATCTGGAATTTATTTTTAGAAAATTTCTCAAGTTCATAGAAATTTGACTAAAAGATTACTTTCTTTTTTCTTGTATTCAGATTGTACCAGGGTTTGGGTTCTCTCTTTGTGGGGGGTGTTTTTTTCTCTTGCATCCTATCATTTTTTTCATAAAACCAAAGAACCAAAAACACAAACCCTTCTGCATCTTCTATTTAGTTCTGAAACTAAACCCATAATAATAAAAAAAAAAAGGTGATTAGATTAGTTATCAGCATGGCAGATCCATCTTCAGTTGAGCTTCTCACTCTGCACAATTATCACATCTAGTAAACTCACATGATGAGGCTTCTCAGATCACATGGATTATGGTCCTGTCTGGATGAGGAACAACCTCATCTAACTCACCCCTATGAGATTATGCAGCAAAGGAAAAAAATGGATGAGGCTATGGGTGTGTTGTCTCTGCATGTTTCAAAAAGCCTTCTTTTCCATCTTGATGATTATCCTACTCCTAGGGGTATGTGGACATTGTTTCAGACACTCTTTGGCATATTTAATGAATTTAGGGAACTTTAGATTGATGCAAAATTGACCTCCATGGTACCCTGACTCCTTTCCTTCTATTGAGAATTACTTGATGAAATTCAAATCCATTAGATCTATTTTATAGGGTTGTGGTAAGATCAAGACTGATACAAAATGTATTTACCTGATTCTTTCTTAGCTTCGAGGAAAGTTTCATATTTTCTCTTCTACTTTTCATTACACCATGGATGCTTTGGGACCCAGATTTGTTATGCCCTCTTTTGAGGTATTTTTTGATCATTTGACTTGAGACAAATCTAAGCTTAAATAGTTGGATTCTCTCTCAGGATCAAAGAACCAAGCATTGGTTTCTCAGACACCCATGGATAGCAAGAAGCCCAAATCGAAGCCCAAGAAAGATTCAGCTGGTAGTGAGAGTCCCTCCAAGCCATCTCATAAATTAGATTCCAAATCTGATTCCAAAACACATCTCAATTTCAAACAGGGAAATTCTTCAAAGTCTGGTGAGTCTTCCTCCAAGCTGAAGAAGAAATCAGAAGAATCTTGTAGCTTTTGTGGAAAGGAAGGACATCTAGTTTCCAGGTGTTGGACATGACTAGAAGCTTTAGAGGCATCCATGCAACAACATAATATCACCTCTCCTCATCCTCCTTCGTCTTCCACTAGAAAAGTTCATGCTCTTTCTGTACGAGCTATACCTAAAGGTTCTCCTTGGATCATTGATTTAGATGCTTTACACCATATGTCACACTCATTAGGATTGATTACCTCAGTTTCTCAGAGTTCCATTATACAAATTACAGTTAGTGATTTAGCACAACTTTCAGTTATAGGTTCTAGAACTGTTTCATTGGATGGTGGTTCTCTATAGGATGTTCTCTTGGTTCTGATCATCTCTACAAACCTCTTGTCTATTTATCAGATATGTCATTCTAGATCTGGTAAACAATTGAGTTCTCACCACATGATGTGGTTATTCAAGACCTCCATGATTCACATCTAGTTGCTGCTATTGGGAGTGTTGATTCAAAGTCTCACATATATAGGTTTGATTGCTTCGAGAGCTCTGATTATACTGGTAATTCTCTTCTTGCCCATGCAAATATAGTGAGAAAACTTTGGCATGATCATTTTGGCCATGTCAACTACAAATATCTAGAATAGATGAGTACATAGGAGCTAGTGATTGGGCTGCCTCAAATTTCTTGTACTGATGGTGTTTGTCACAGTTGTGCCCTTGGAAAACATCATAGAGATCCTTTTCCATCAGGTAGAGCCTCACATGCTATTACACCTTTAGAGTTGATCCATAGTGATCTTATGTTATTTCCTACTCCATCTTTTTCTGGTACCTAATATGTAATCACCTTCATACATGATTTCTCTAGACGCACATGGGTGTACTTCTTGAAGTACAAGTCTAATGTCTTTGATTCCTTTCAAATCTTTAAGACATTTGTGGAGAAACAATCTAGTCCTTTTTGTCAATATATACGCAATGATAATGGGGGGAATATGTGAATCAAACTTTCAGAGATTTTTGCACTAAGCATGGTTTACAACATTAGTTCATAGTTCCACATACTCCACAATAGAATGGGATTGCTAAGAGAAAGAACTAGACATTACGAGAGATGGCCAATTGTATGCTATAGTCTCATGCTATGTGTGCTTCTTTTTTAGCTGAGGGCTATCAATTGTGCCACCTATATTCAAAATCAGATACCTCATAAGGCATTACGACATATGACTCCTGAGGAGGCTTGGACTCATGTCAAGCCTGATGTCTCTTCATTCAAATTTTTGGGTATTGAAGTTTAAGCATTTATTTCATATGCTCAGAGGAAAGCCATGGATTAGAAGAGTCGACCACTCATATTTGTCGGCTAATGTGATGATTTGAAGGCATAAAGGTTATTTGATCCTAATTCCAAAGAGGTCTTGTTTCAGTGAGATGTTTAGTTTGATGAGCACAATCCATAGATGGATCCTTGATCTTTAGCTTCCACCCCATTGCCTAGTACTTCCTCTTCTCCTTTGTAGTATTCCATATCCTCTAAGGAATATTCAGATGGTGATCCACCTTCTCCACCACTACCAGATATTTTTTGAGTTCCTAGGTGGGCTTATGATATTGTTGATGCAGTAGGACCTTTGGGACGTGATCCTTCAGATACTCATCACACTCATGCACAGACATCAGGTTCTAGTCTTCTGAGTTAGGCTATTTCTACTGACCCTCCAAATTTTTTCACAGGCAACAGGAAACTTAGAGTGGGATAGGGCCATGGATGATGAGTATTCTTTTTTGATGAAGAATCATAATTGGGATTTATGTTCTCTTCTGAAAGGGAAAAAGTTGGTTTGATGCAAGTGGGTGTATCATACCAAATATGTTGCAAATGGTTTGATTGATAAGTATAAGGCAGGTCTTGTTGAAAAGGGGTTTTCACAGGTAGATGGTATTGATTACTCTAAGACCTTTACTCTTGTTGCCAAGATGAAATCTATTTGCCTTGTACTATCTCTTGCAACTTCACAGGGATGGACAGTAATTGAGATGGATGTGAAGAGTGATTTCTTGCATGGAGACCTACAGGAGGAGATCTATATGGAGAATCCACTGGGTTTTGTGGATGATTCCTCTTTGGTTTGCAGACTTAGATGGTCATTATATGGTATCAAACAAGCCCCTAGGGCTTGGTATGAGAAGATGGACCTCTTTTCTACTTTCATCACATTTCACACGATGTTATTCAGATCCTAACAATATACATTCAGTGCCATGAGGGTAATCTTTTGATTCTTGTGCTCTATGTTGATGACCTTCTTATCACAAGTAGCTCATCCTCTATGATATAGAGTGTTCAACGAGCATTGATGGAGTGATTTGAGATGACAGATCTTGGTCTTCTACACTATTTTTTGGGCCTATGGGTTATTCAGTGTTCAAATGGGATCTCCATACTCTAGCAGAAGTATGCTCTTGATATGCTCCACCAATTTGGCATGCTTGATTACAAGCCTTCCCCTACACCTTTTCAAATAGGTGTTGATTTGTCACCATCATGTCCTACTCCTTCAGTAGACTCTACTTTGTACAAACATTTGGTTGGTAGTTTGTTGTACTTGACACACACACACATCCAAATCATTCCTTTGTGATTGGCCTTGTCTCTAGATTCTCATAGGATCCACATGAGATTCATTTGCAAGCTGCCAAATGTATCTTAAGGTACATTCAGGGAACTACTATGTATGGTATACCTACACATCAGGAGATCCTCACATTGGTAGCTTCACTGATTTGATTGGGCTGGTGATACCACTAATCAAAAGTCCACTTTTGGCTTTTTTCTTTGTCTTGGCTCTGGTCCTATCATATGGTATTGCAAGAAGTAAACCGCTCATGCATTATCATCTACAGAGGTAGAGCACCAAGAATTTGTGCTAACTAGTCAGGAGGTTTTGTGGCTTCAACAAATGATGATTGAGTTTGGGTTTCCTCCAGACAACTATTTTTATGGTGCGACAATTAGGGTGCTATTCAAGTTTCACACAACCCAGTAGAGCATCAATGGACCAAACATATTGAGATCCACATGCACTTCATTCGACAGTTGATTCAGGATGGTGTTCTCATCTTGGAGTATATTCCTACAGCTGAGCAAGTTGCTGACATCTTCACTAAATCTTGTGCCTTACCATGCTACCTTCTGTTGCGCTCAATGCTTGGGGTTGAAGGAAGTTGTCCTTGGGGGGTCTTAGTGAGGCCTTCCTTCCTTCATGTTTCTTTCTAGTATGTTATTTCATCTCAGTTTGGAGTAGAGTTTTTCCCATGAGGTTTTCTCTATTTCTCCACTTTACAGAGATTTGGTTGTGATTGGGTACTTGATTAGGCTTTGTTGTCGGGACCCAAATTTTCTTTTTAGCTTGTTTTTCTTTAGCTTTTAGTTTGTAGCTTTTCCCTAAGCTCATCTTAAGGGGGGGTGTTAGAGTAATAGATTATTTTTTATCTTTTATTCCTCTCTAAAGATTCACTTAGGGGTTTCTCATTCTCCTATTTAAGGATGAATCTTCTAATTGCTCTTTTTTAAATTCTCTTGAGATTTTTCATAGTAGTGCTTCCTAGAGAAGGCAGGCTCATCATCAACACAAGAGATTTTGCATCAAAATTGCAAGTTGAAAAGACCGCTAAAACTATTACAATCGATCTGAGATTTGTTTTCTGAGATTTTTTGGATGAATCCGCTAAGGCCAACCTTTCTCGCTCCTGACGTTGACTTCTTGGGAGGGCATCTCGATCACCGGATCTGTCAGTACAGGATCCCACGATAGTGGCCTCTGTAAAAAGGGGTTTTCCATTAATGAATACATTGTTGGAATGAGACTCATAGTTATGGAACCTACTTACAAAGGCTATAAGATTTTGTATCTTTATTAACAATAGAAGCTAAGTATATAGTGATAGCACATTGTTGAATTTAGGTGATGTGGACAAAGTGAGGTCTAAGAGATATCAAGGTGATGTATGATGATCATATTATGATTATGTGTAATTATACAAGTGCAATTAACATTTCAAAGAATTTAGTGATGCATTCAAGAAACGAGCACATTTCTATCTGATATCAATTTCCAAGAGATAAGGTTATAGAGAAAGAGGTTAGATTAGAAAATGTGTGTACAAAGGATCAAATTGCAGATATTTTTACTAAAATGCTATCAATGGATACTTTTGAATATCTCAAGAAAAGTTGGGAGTTATTACCCCTCCTAATTAAATGCATATAAAGTAGTGCATCTTTCTAATGGAAGATTTTAAATTCTACCTTTGATCTCATAGATTGATGGTGGGGATTCTCTCAGGGGAAGCAAGAAATAAATGTTGTTTCCTAGTTGTAATTTTTTTGGAAAAAGTTTGAAAGGAGGAGAGAGACACACTTAAGAGAGAGAGTTGTAAGGCATGTACACTAAAATGGGATATATTTCTAAGATTTGTGTCATTTTTTCCTTGATGTCAAAGGGGGAGATTCATTCCCGATAGGGGGGAGAAAAGCATATATTAGAGAGAGACTTGTGGAGAGAGTGTTGTATTTTGCACTATTGTAGACAATCATATTTATGGTGTTTCCTTCAATAACAAAGGAGGATATTGTTAGCAATATTAGTGTTTTCATTGATGCCAACCTGATGTGAGTAGTGGTTCAAAAACATGTGTTCAAATGTGCCTATGATCTTTGGTGTTATTCTGAGTGAGTGTGTTATTTTTGAAATGTTATAGTATTAGTTGATGGAATATGTAGAAAAGAGTATTTGAAATCTGTATGGGAGAACACTTTGCATTCCTCCACAGTTGGTAATGATTACTTGTAGCTTTGGATATAAGATTTATGCTCTATGGATATTGTACTATTATGTTTTCAAGTCCTCAACATTTTAGTTAGTATGGTTGGTAGTTGAATTTTGCTAATAGTGTGGTTATCTATTAGTATTGGTCTTGAGAATGTTATGCAATGTTGTTTATAGTTTTTTGGTTTGGAAGACATGTTCAAAATGTTTGTGTAGTGTTTTAGTTTACTTTTTTAGTTGTTGGTTTTCTCCACAAGAAGAGTTTTGATGTTTTTTTCTTAACATTATTGTTTGTGTTGGTCTTTGGTTGAATAAAATAGTTTTCTTGCTTGGATCATAATATTTTGGTCCAAACTTGTGTTGGAAGTTGAGATAAGGTATTATTTGGGTCTTACCATGTTATGCAAAGATCCACACTTATTATGTTCTTGGGTTGACTAGTTATGTACTGTAATACCCCAAAATTGGCACCTAATAAATTCAATCAATTTTGGTGCATTTTCACCAATTTTACATCTTCAAAGTCCTACTTTGCTAGGCAATTTTCTCTCTCTTACCTGACTTAATTCGACTTGATGTCAATTGCAAAAACCCTAAATTGCATTAATCAAATATTAAAATTAATTCCCCAAAGTCTTCGACTTTTATTAGCTAAATTACCCCTATGATAAATTAATTTAATTCTAAAGTCCTAAGTGCTTTAAATTTAAATTAAACCCACCCCCATTTGGCTAATATACATAAAAAGGGAATTAATTATTACTTGATTATTCAAATGGACACTCCTATTTGAATTAATAATTCATAATATTCGAAAGGTCACCCTGTGTGGCAATTTCCATTCTTTTAATTAAGTAATTCATGCTTTTTTGTCTCAATTGGGAATGAAGAGTCAAGAATTTCAAATCAAGAACCTCTTCATTCTCTTCCCGGGCTTGTCTATTTAAGGAACCTCATTTCTTCATTCAAAGGGAGCAATTTTTGAGAGTAATTAAACTATAGTGCTTTTTTTTGTCTCAATTAATTCAAAGCTTTTATTGCATATTAGTGTAAATTTTCTCATCTTAGTTTAATATTGAATATTCATTATAATTAGTTTACTTATTTTCTCTTAGTTTAATCTCCATATTTCTTTCAATTTCTTTAGAATAAATCTGCACTTCATATTTCTTTCAAAGCTATTTAGATTAATATCATATTTCATTCAAATCATTTTTAGACTAAATTGCACTCATTCTAGATTAATTGTATTTCAATTATCACTATAGCTTTTGAAAATTCTCCATTGTAGTACTAGTCTAATGGTTGTTGGACTCTCGTTGTGAGAGTAATCAAACACCCCATCTACATAGGAGGCAACGGGTCACTTCACCATGAATTTTGAATTGAGTAATCAATACTCTCTTTCATAATTTGATTGTGTGAATAATGACTATGTTGCATGTGTAGTTGGATTAGAGGTCCACATTTGACTATATACATTTTGGCGCCCACCGTGGGGCAGAAAAGATCAATTTTTGGCCTCATTCTCAATTTTTTCTCATAGGAAATTTAAGCTCTACAATGCGTCCATACTGTCTATGTATGGATTCTCACACAAGAATCTAGAGCGTATCGCGTGAAGTTTCTCTCTCTGTAGCACTCTCTTGTGCAAACTATTACATCCTCGCACAACACCCTATACTTTCTCACGTGTTGTGGAGTACTTCCTCGCGCGAGATTTGGATACAATTTTTAAATTTTTTCAGTCTTTGTTTTTCCTGTTTCAGATTTCTGACAGTTTCCTGTTTGCTGTTGTTTACTATTTCTCTGTTAATTTCACAGCATAATAGCTTTCTGCAGGAGGTTTGACAAAGAAAATAAAACATACTAATGGTTTGATTGCAGGATGATAGTCAAAGACTTGCTAAAATTTTGTGTTTGTTTCTTGCTTTCATTCACATAGTCTAAATAGGGCTCTATTAAAATTTCTTGAGAATTTTGATAGTGAGTAGGGGATTTGGCTCTTCATTACATGGAGGTGATGACCATGAATGAACCCAAAAACCTAATGATCTTACTAATATGACAAATTCTTGGGGAAGTGGAGAAAGGTAGTGAATCTTAACGCTTCTATTTGCCAGGGGATTATGCTCTTCTCTCTTTGAGAGAAATAGAAACCCAAAAGCTTGTAGATGTGGTGGAGTGAAGCTAACTTGGTGATGAATCTTCTTGATGTGTTTGGGTGAAGTGATGAGGTAGAGAAGTATGCTCTTCTCTCTTTGAGAGAAATAGAAAATCAAACCCTCAGATCTAAGCCAATTTGTGTCACCTTTAGAGGGCCTACCAAAAGTTAAACCTCTGGGAATGACCTAAGTGAGTACGCACCTTTCATAGGTGATTCTGCCTCACTCTAATAAAGAACATTTTGTTGAGTCTAAAGACTCCAAAACCATGTTAGCTTCCTTCTCAAGACTTTGAATATCATCTTGAGGAGGCTCTCTATGTTATACTAAGTGGCGTTGCTCCTAGCCCTGCTTGCGGGGGTGTATGACTTTCGGGTGTTGGTGTGGCTACAAGGCCTCAACCCTGTATCGGGGGCACCAAAGGTTAGCATGAATGAAAGCCTATTAAAAAATTTCCTTAGCTAGTGGCCTACCCAGTTCACCTCTGAAAGGATTCATAATCTTTGCGCAGGGAGAGGGAAGAATCTCTCCCGTAGATTCCCATCATAGGCATACACTTGGATGCTTGAAGGTGGTATACGACACTAGCCTCTGCCACAAGGGTAACCTTTGAACATATACTATTGAGTCCTTGGAAACATGAAAAACATGGGCACCCTCTAGGGGGTGACATGGCTGTGTGAGGTTCACGTATGCACATAAGCAATGGGGCAAAGGTTTTGTCTTCTCACCATTTTTTTGTAGGAATAAGCTATGTGTTTGTTAGTGAGTCTTAAACATTGTCCAATAATTATCAAACAAAGACTCCCTTGATTCTATCAAGTTTTTTTGTCCTTGATAGATCTATTAACAACTACTTCTTGCATCACAACTGCTTGATTTAAACCTTTGTGTCTTTAAACGAATGCTTGAAGCCTCAAAATGAGATTGTTGATTAAACTATTCTTCAAACCTGTCAAAAAATTGTATTTTCTGTCAGACATCAATTCAGGCTATATCTCAAAATTCAACCTTAACCTCAAAAACTATGTCAAACTGTCAGATTTTGGACTTTTCCTGTGTGAAGTTTCACTCTTCAGAGCACTTTCTCACATGAGACTTTGTTCTTTCATGTGAGGTTTTGTGTTCTCTCACGTGGCCTGGTACTTTCTCGTGTGAGACTATAGCCCAATTTTCAAAATAGAGACTTGTTTAATGTTGACTATTTGACTTTTTATCTAATCTGCTTTTTGTCTGAGGTCTTTTTTTTTATTTTCCTATCATTCATTGTCAGAAATTGGTTGTCTCAAGTTGGGAATTGATCGATCTTTGCTTTGACTCATGTTGTCTCTCATTGGTTTACCTTATCTCTTTATGCCTTTTGTATCTCATGTTGCGATAGTCTTATCTTGACTATTCTAGCCACCTCTTTTGATGATTCATACTAGGTCCATCTCACATCTTGGTTGTTCTAGCCTTTATCTCCTTTGCATTGTTCTTAGAGACCGAGTCTAGCGTTATCTCGAGTCCTCTCTCATTTCATCTTTGTCTATGACTATCATGACTAGAAATGGCAAGACTTATCCCATTTAGAATACTGATCAAGGTAGAAGTGAACCTCCTAATCAAGAAATAGATCATCCTAAATCTATCATGAAATTTGAACTTTGTGAGATATCCTTGATTTCCTCATTGAGTACTTTGAAAGATAGTCCGTCTCAACCATCACCTCTAGTGTTTCAAGAGTGTTTTAACCCGTTGTTTGAAGTGCAACTTGGTTTCTCATTTCAAGAGTAAGAAAAATCACTCTTCCAAGACAACTCATTGTTTCATAACTTTGGAAGACCTCTTCCTCAGACTAATCCTATTATCGTACCTATTGATCCTACTAAGAATAATCCTACCATTGAAACTAGTGATACTATTGACAATATCTTCTCATCTAAATTTATTAAATCTTTTGATCTTGTTCATTCACCAAAGGTTACCTTAGCTACACCCTTTTGATCTCATTCACATCACTTTGCTAAGTCTTCATATACTATGCAAGTCTACGACAAGATGAGAGATCCATTTGATTTCCAACCGGGAAAGTACAGTCAAAATTTTGATTAATCTCAAAATAATCAGTATCATGGTCAAACCTCTAATGACCCACATCATGCTCAACCTTGGAATGCGAAGCCTCACGATCAATCTCAATATGACCAAAATCAGTCCCACAATGATGATCAATCTTGAAACAAACCTCAAGGTGATCAACAACCCGCATACTTCTATCGCCCTCCTCCGTTCGATCAAAACCAAGATGATCAGGAATAAGACTAGATTTTGAGCATTTATGAGATTCTTGGGAATGAAAATGAAGTGATAACTCAACATGATATAAATTCTACCAAAGCTAATAAGAGTCCTATTAAAATGATGGAGATCTTTCTCCTAGAGGAGAAAGAAAAATACTTCCTTGATTTGGCTAAACAAGGGGCCAAGTTACCCCTAGACTATCAAGTTGAAACACTTGTAGCTAAGGAAGAATAAATTGAGACCGCAAAGTTGCAAAAGATGGTTTGAGACATGCAAGATAAAATTAGTCAACTTGCAAAGAAAAATGACAGACCCGCTCAACAATTGACAATGGAAACCATTTGTCCTTTTCCTTTTGATAGAAGTCTTCATATGCCACCTTTTCACAGAGGTGTAGAAATCCCTAAATATGACAAATACTTGGGTGCATATGATCCCCAAGATCACTTAAGGGAGTTTGGTGCATTATCTATGGAGTTTATGCATGATCAAACCTATCTTATGCATCTATTTCCACATAGTTTGGGTGGGCCGGCTATGGAATGGTTCTCTAGATTGCCCACTGGCATTAAGACTTTTGATGAAATGGATAATCTTTTTCTCTAACACTACTCACATAATATTTAGCATCTGGTCAACATCCAAGATCTTTGCAATTTAAAAAAGTGACAAGGAGAATATTTCCTGACATTCCTCCAAAGGTGGAGACAATTATATAGGAGGTGTCCTCACAAGCTACCAGAGTCTGAGAGACTCGACATTTTATTGGACAATCTTGTCCTAGACTTTGGATACCAAGTGTAGTTACAAGGTCCTCTAACTTTTGATAGCATGATTAGACAAGCAGTGCAAATAGAGGCCTTTATGATCAAGAAAGGTGAATTGACTTTGACTAAAGACAACAAGCAGGGATCTTCCAACTCAAATAAGGATAAAGGGAAGTTTGTGAACAAGAATAAAGACATGGTGAATGATGGAGTGGTTGATAATGTGACCTCACAACCTGCTAAGTCTATTTTTAATCTCTCTTCCACCATACAAGCAGTTAAAGCGGCTAAAAAGCCTGTGGTAGAAAATCAGCAACCTTTGAGGTTTTCTAGAAAAAAACCTTGGGCATCTCGACCCAAGCATGAATTCACTTCCTTGGGAGAACCACTTGATGTGGTCTATAAAAATATTGTGTAGAATCAGATTCTTACTCCTTTGGAGAAGTGGCTCTATGACCCACAACCATGACCTCATTGGTGGAATGACAATGCCTATTGTGACTATCACCAGAATAAGGGTCATAAGACTTCTACTTGTCTTTAGTTGAAACACAAGGTCCAAGATTTGATTGATAATGGTGACATTATTGTGGATGGCTATAACAAGAATTTAGACCACCAAGAATTTAAGGATCCCTTCCCTCCTCATGAGAAGGGTGAGTCTTCAAATGCTAAGAATGCCAATACTAAAGTCAATTACACATACACTAATGATGACAATGTTATTGGTATGATCGAACCTGTTGGAGTGGACTACTACGATGTGATTATGATTAAGGGAAGCAGTGATGCTCCCAAACCTAAGACTCCTTTCATCTTACACATTTCTGCATCTCATTCATCTGAACCTGAACAACCTCAAGACTGTGCTAATGTCATCACTTGATCATGAGGAAGAGTGGTTTTGAAAGGTCCTGATACTTCTACATCCGCTCTAAAGAAAAAAGTGGATAAAGCTCCCGATACTTTTACATCCGCTCCAAAAAAAAATTGCAAATAAGACTATTGTTGGCCCTGCCAACAAGAACACAAAATCTATTCCTACAGCTAGCTCAGCTAGTTATAGCATTTTAGATCAGCTCCAATAAACCAAAGCTCAGATTACCATTTTTGAGTTGCTAAAGATCTCGCCTACTCACAAGTAGATTTTGGATAAAGCCCTCACTGAGGCAAATGTTCCCAAGGATCTCGATCTCAATTGGTTCCAATCTATGGTGGGTCATCTGGCATCGCCTCACTATCTATCTTTTTCTAAAGAAGATGATCACTCTTTGAGTCACCCGCATAACACTTCCCTACATATAGAGGTCATGATAGGTCCTAAGCACATCCATCGAGTGCTCATAGACAACGGTGCTAGTCTTAATATTTGTTCTGCTAAACTGCTCACTCAACTAGGATATGATGAGAATTGTGTAGATTCCTGCAAAAAGATTACCATTAAAGCTTATGATGAGGAAGAACACAAGTCCCAAGGCTTAGTTGTGCTACCTATCCACATAGGTCCTATTGAGAGAGATGTTACTTTTCAAGTTCTTGACATTCCTCTTGCCTACAATATCTCATTGGGTAGGCCTTGGATTCATGAGATGCAGGTTGTTCCATCCACGTATCATCAATGCATTAAGTTTCCATTCCATGGGGTGGAAGTCACTGTGCCTGCTAATACCAATTACTCTTGTAATACTCTTGTGCAATCTACAGATAGCTTTGTTCCAGCAAATAGAGAATCCACTGAGTTTTGTGATGCTAAGATGAAAGAAATGGAACAAACATTGAGACTTAAGGATACAAGCATGGGAGAATACCGAATTGAACCTGTGCTATCATTGGCTACTCTTCCTCCATCTCCACACTCTTATGGGAGACCTTCTGAGAATAATAAATCTTCTAATTCTTCTCCTTAAATAGTTTATGATGGCACTTTTGTAAGGGCCTCTACGCCCTTAGAAGATAAGGATGAAGAAAGAGCTATCAGAGCTTGGATCTATAAGGGAAAAGAAACAACTAAAATAACTACTCCACCTCTGGATTTAGAGAAAGAACCATATAGTGAAGCCTTCAAGATCATGAAGTGCTTTGGTTATAAGGGGAGTGGTCCTATAGGAAGAATGATAATGGTCTGTTGAAGCCCATTGAAGCTATAGGCCACCGCACAAAAGATACTAGTGGCTTAGGCTTTAAAAAGACTCCCTTTCATTTGGGGACCAAGAAATTTGTATCATCTCCTAAGCTTGAACCTGAACCTGAACAAGAAATTGAAGATGCCACTCCAGAAGTAAATCCAGAGGCTAGCTCTGATGAAGATACATTTCCATATTCTATTCCTTTAGAACTTGCTACACTCTTTGTAGAACCTGATGAGCCTATCATACCTGTCCATATGGTAGAGACTGATACTGATTCTAATAAAACTTCTTCAGTATATCAATTCACATATGAGGAATGGAAAGAAACACTAAATAATGATCACAATTTTTTGGGTGAACAATATAGGCCACCACATTTTCAAAAGTATCTTGAACAAGAGAAACTTCAGCAAGCTATTAATGCCACAAGGAATGAAGGTGAGTCGGGTAATACAACTAGGACTAATGAAATTCCCACATCAAGTAATGACTCTCATGAATATGAGTTCAACTATTTGTCTAATGCTAGTTATGATGTAGACATAGATACTATCCACGTGTATGAAACACTCCTCGAAGTAGGTGAAGGGTCTAGCATTAGGCCGCATGAATTAGATGCCACTAGTGTTAATGTGTCATCTACTTTTGATGTAAGGTCTTTTAGGGATTCAAACACTCCTTTGGATGAGATCACTTTGGATCTTGACTTTCTCATCCATTCTTTTGATGGTTATACCATGAACATGATTGAACTAGTCACTATTTCCCTTTCACTCCACCATCCTGATCTGATAAACTGGAACTCCCCTTTAACATCCAATGAAGTCCTAACGTTCTAGAATGATTATGATCTAGCCTGTTACCTCCATGCTATTGAACCTATGATGTCCTCCACCAATGAAAGTAGTGTCAACATGACAGAGGCGGATATCAAGTATCTTAGTCAAAAAATTAAAAGAAGAAAAAATAGATGCTCTGATGGTGAAAACCACTTTGTGGCAGTATCAGAGCCAAAAATAGTAAAAATAAAAGATGTATCTAAGGGTGAAAACCTCTCTGAGGCACCCAAGGATGAGATACTTGATATGCTTCTGAGCCACTTTCAAGAGAGGTCATTAGTATTGATTGAGCCAACACAACCAGTAAATTTGGGTAAAGAGGTTGCTCCACAGATTATTCAGCTAGCTCAATCACTATCTATAGAAGAAAAAGTAGAGTTCACAAACTTATTTTAGAGCAAGAAAATAAACTTTGCATGGACCTACTCTGACATGCCTGGATTAGACCCTAATCTAATCATGCACCATTTGTCCATTGCACCAGACATCAAACCTGTTAAACAGAAGCTACAAAAGATGCATCCACACGTATCACTTTTGGTCAAAGTAGAACTAGAAAAGCTTCTCAAGGCTAGATTCATAATGACTATTGATTATGTTGAGTGGATTTCAAACATTGTTCTAGTCACTAAGCATGATAAATCCATTTGTGTGTGTACAAAATTCAGAGATCTAAATAAGGCATGTCCAAAAGATGACTTCCCACTGCCTAATATTGATATGATAATAGATATGATAGTAGGTTATGAGATGTATTCCTTGATGGATGGCTTTTCTGGCTATAATCAAATAAAAATTGCACTAGAAGATCAAGAAAAGACTAATTTCACATGTTCCTAGGGCACCTTTTGCTAGAATGCCATGCCTTTTGGGCTTAAAAATGCTGGAGCAACATATCAGAGAGCTATCACTACCATTTTCCATGATATGATGCATAAAATGATGGAGGATTATGTGGATGATACTTTAGCCAAAAGCATGCAGTGAAGAACTCATCTCGTAGATTTGGGTCCCATCCTTGACTACATGGAACAATTTAGTCTCAGACTTAATCCAAAGAAATGTGCTTTCGGTGTTATTTCTAGGAAACTCTTGGGTTACATCATTTTAGCTAAAGGCATAAAAGTTGATCCTAAAAAGGTGAAAGCTACTATGGACATGCCTCTACCCAAGAATATTAGTCAAATGAGAGGACTACAAGGAAGGCTACAATCTATCTGGTGCTTCATTTCATAGTTGGCTGACAAGTCACAATCGTTCACTAAAACCTTGCATAAGGGTGTAACCTATGAATGGAATGAAGAATGTGACAAGGGACTCACTCAAATAAAAAAGTATCTTGTTAATCCACCTATAATGACACCTCCTATTCATGGGAAGCCACTTATACTGTACATCTCAGCAACAAACACATCTTTGGGTGCTCTCCTAGCTCAAGAAGATCATAACAATAAAGAGAGAGCTATATATTATATCAGCAAAACATTGGTTTCCTATGAAATGAATTATTTTGTCATTGAGAAGGCTTGTTTAGCAGTGGTATTTGCTTCTCAGAAGTTGTAGCACTATATGTTAGCCCAAACTACAAGGCTTATTGCAAAAATTGATCCACTAAAGTACCTACTAAGCAAGGTTACCCTCATAGATAGATTAGCGAAATGGGTGATGATACATAGTGAATTTGACATTGAGTATGTGGAAAGAAAAGTTATTAAAGGATGAGTAATTGCTGATCAGTTAGCAGAAGTTCCTCTAAGAGATCATCAGCCTTTAAGTATTGAATTCCTAGATGAATCCATCATGCTTCTCACACATCAATCTTGGAGCATGTTCTTTGATGGATCATTCACTCAACAAGGATCCGGTGCAGGCATTCTGTTTATAACACCTCAAAGATACTCATTACTAAAAGCTTATAAAATGTTGTTTCCCTACACAAAAAACATAGCTGAATATGATGCTCTCATTAATGGAATGAAGATAGCCCTTGAATGGTGTGTGGATGAGCTCAAGGTATTTGGAGACTCTCAGTTAATCATCAACCAAGTCAATGATGTCTACCAAATAAAAGATGACAAGCTAGTACCTTACAAAAGAATGGTGGATGATCTCAAATAGTATTTTGCACACATTTCTTTCTAGCAAATTCCAAGGGCATACAATAAGGTAGCTGATGCTATGGCGACTCTTGCTTCAATGTTACAAATGCAAAAAAATGACTTCATACATGAATTCCTAGTGGAGGCATTACACTACCCTACCTATGATATTCCTGAATCCAAGATGATCTGTTTAGTCATTGGACATGATTCATCCCACTACCACCATATCTTTTCCTACCTTCATGACCAAATCATTCCAGACACCTATACCCAGAATGAAAAGCATCACCTAATTCATACTACTTCATGGTATGTCCTCATAGCAAATGACTTGTATAGATGGGATCTAGATGGTACCCTCCTTAGGTGTTTAGAACCCAATGAGTCCAAATGTGTTCTAGTTGAGGTACATGAAGGTATCTATGAGCCTCATTCTAGTGGTCTGATGTTAGCTCAAAAAATTATTAGAGCTGGTTATTATTGGCCGAACATGGAAAAAGAAGCTATTCTATACGCCAAGACTTGCAAGCAATGCCAATTCCATGGAAATATGATTCATGCTCCTACTAAAGAGCTTAGTCCTCTCATCAGTTTCTAGCCATTTCAGCAATGGGCTTTTGACTTGGTCGGTCAGATACATCCTTCTTCTTCAAGAGGACATAAGTTTATCATCACAGCTACTGATTACTTTACCAAGTGGGTTAAGGCATTGCCTCTAGCTATAGCTGATGACAGGACTATTGCTATGTTCATATTGAACTATATCATTTGCAGATATGGTATACCCTCATCTATTATCACTGATAATGGGGGGCAATTCAAAAATAAGAACCTAATAGACTTATGCACCAAATTCAAAATTATTCAGCATTGGTCATCTATCTATTATCCTCAGGGCAATGGACAAGCAAAAGCTTCTAATAAGACAATTCTCAAAATCTTGCACCAAATAGTTCATAAATCTGGTAGAGATTGGCATCTCCAGATTAATCTGACTTTGTGGGCTTACAGAATAAGTATCTGAACACCAACAGGGGCCACTCCCTTTGCCTTGGTTTATGGAGCAAATGAAGTATTTCCTATTGAGGTCAAGATTCTAACATTGCGAATCTCTCTGAAGGGCCTCGTCACTGATGAAGAGAACAAAATATCACAGCTTCAAGAGCTTGAGTTACTTGATGAACATCAAAAGGTGGTGTTTGATCATCTAAGAGCATACCAAAAGAGGATGTCTAAAGCCTACAATAAGAAAGTTAGACAAAGAGAATTCCAAGTGGGTGATCTCATCTTGAGAGAGAACCCCAAGAATTAGCAATAGCGAGTCCAGAAAGGGAAATTTGAACCAAACTAGCTTGGTCCGTATGTTATTACTGCAACATTTGGGTCTGGTGCTTATCGACTCTCCACCACTGAAGGAGAATAGCTTAAAGAGCCTATCAACACTCTTCACTTGAAGAAATCCTATAGCTAAGGCATTCTCTATGTGCTCATGTACGTACTTATTGGTCTTGAAAAAATAAAAATAAAATGGTATATTTGCAAAAAATCCTAAAAATTGCAAAATGTCTTGAAAAAATGATCATCTCAGTGAAAACCTAGTAAATAGGTGCTTTGATGTATCTATTATCTTGGTGAAAACCTGGTAAATAGGCGCCTTGATAATAATAATAAAAATAGAAAATTCAAAAATACAAAAATACAAAAAAATACAAAATACAAAAAAATGAAATATTCAAAAATACAAAAAAAATAAAAAAAAAGAGAAAAGTACAAAAAAATTGAAAAAGAAGAAAAATGTGCCATTGATGAAAACCTGGTAAACAGGTGTCATGGTAGCAAAAATAAAATCTTGGCCAAGATGGTGAAAACTTGGTAAACAGGAGCCTCTTGTTTCCTGAAGCTACATCTCATCTCAGCGTCGCTTGGCTTTTAGTTTCCTACTTTAGTCTGCTTTCCCGCTTTCCTGCTTTAGTTTGTTTCCTGCTTTTAGTTCATTTCCTACTTTGGTTTGCTAGCTCATGCTCTTTCTTTTAGTTATCTTCAAGATTTTCCTCAACTCTTCATGGATTGGAATTGGTTCACACTTGGGGGCACCTTCCTGGTCTAGGGGGCATTGTCCTATCGCTCTTGGAAGTTTTGTTTGTGCATCGGTCACCAGCGGTTCTCGCTGTGTTTGCTTGCTGATGCCTAGCTAATTTTGAGATCTATCTCCTTAAGGATCTCTCATGTATCGGTCACCAATGATTTTCACTATGCCTGCCTACTAATACTTAGCTCTCATTCAAACCCCTCTCTTTTGAGATTTCTTCCTTACATCAATCACCAGTGGTTCTCCTACATTTTCCTGTTGATGTTTCACTCATACTTTATTCTCTCTTTTGAGAATCTTCCTCATATCGGTCACTAGTGGTTCTCACTGTGTTTTCCTGCTGATACTTGGTTCCCACTCTGATATCTTCTTGAGACTTCATCTCTCACGACGGTCACCAATGGTCCTCACTATGTCTTCCTATTGTTGCTATCCCTTCAAGACTTCAAATGTTGTACACTTCCGATTTGACTTCAATCCATGTGAACATAAATGTAAACCAAAACTAAAACTGATTTTTTGTTCCTTTGAAGCATGTTGAGCTTTTCCTTTTCTTGCTTGTTTGTTTTCTTTATCATTTCCCCTCGAGTGAATCTAAGACATCCTTTTTGAAAGAAAACACAAAGACTGGGGGCATGATCTTTTTGGCTTTATGTTTGCTAGTTTAGTTCCAATGATCCAATGAATCTATCTAAGAGGGGTGTCTATCTATAAGAGCCTTCATCTTGTATTGGATGGCCATGCGTACCTCAACTCCTTTTATATGGACACTTTGGTGAGGTTGGTTCTTCTCCTTGTCTATTTTGAGTGACTTCTTTCTGCTACAAGTAAAATCACTAACGCTCATCCTGCTAAGTGAACATAAGGGTCACTGTGAGAAATCTTTGGCAAAAGAAGGAACTCTCGCTTGTCTGGTGTGTTTGTATGCAAGCAACATTCAAGTCATTCTAGCAATTGTGCTTTGATACTTATGTTAACTTGCTAAATCAAAAGGAATATGTGTTTAGGTCAATCTGGCTTCATGTGCCTTAATGCTTACATCTCATTCCGATAAAACTAAGACTTATGTCATATTCATATTCTCATAATTTTAATATTAGTGAGAATTGTATGGCATCTTGTGATCATCCCATGCTTAAATGAACTCGATGATGATAATATGATGAGTCCAACAACCAAGTCCTAGGGTTTTCATATGTTCATTCTAGGCTTGCATTTAGCTTAGGCTTGCATGTTCATGTTAAGCTTGCATTTCAGATGATATCTTGGTGCTCTCTTGATTGCTTTTTGTTCATCAAAGGTTCTCATCTTTTGTCTCAGGTTCATCTTGGCTGCACAAGTGTTTGGTTCTCACTCTCGATCTTTGAAATGTATTCTTTTTTATTAGTACCTATCATATATTGTGACAATCCTACATGGGATGATTAGTACCATATACATTACATATCCATTACATTTTCATTTCATATCCATTTGCATTCATAAATTCATTTGCATCTATATATATATGTGCATCCACTATAAGCATAACTCATATCATACATTACACATATGCATACATTCTATCCATCTATCACTGTATTTCACATTGCATCATCATAAGAAGAAAACATGTGCATTTCATACATTTCTATCCATAAATCTAAGCATATAGAAACATCTCATAAACATCAATATCAAAGCAATATATTAACAAGTACGATGATATCAAAACTATCGATCTCATATATATATATATATATATATATATATATATATATATATATATATATATATATATATATATATCGATCCAATGTCATGTACAAAAGAGGAGGGTGCTACTCAAGCACAGTATCAAAAATGGGCTACAATACATGGATATCAAAATGTGCTAACTAGGTCCCGCACCACTTGGAGGAGGTGGTGGAAATGGTCTCTATGGAAGAGGCATCAACCACTATGGAGGTGCCTATGGTGGTGCCTATGGAGGTGCTGGTGGAGGTGCCTGTGGAGCTCCAACATACTCAGCAAATGGAGGCACCTTCTCTAAAAGATCTGGCATGACTCTATAGTAAGCTACATAGTAATAAGTTGCCTGAGTAGCCTCGTATCTCATCTCAATTCTCGATTGTGCTAGCTCCTCCCATAGCTGCCTAATCTTAGCATCCCTAGCGGCTACACAGGTCTCCTCTCTGATGACTCAAGTGTGATAGTCATCCCACTCCCGTTGCACCAACCTCACTCTCTCATGGCTCTTCCTGAGAGCCTCCTGCAGCTGTGGTGTCCCTGCTCCTACCGAAATATCAGGCATATCCGTATCATCATCGGGAGGAGCCTGCTATGATGTATCACCTGTCCGCTACCTAGTGGACCTCTACTAGACCCCACTACTCCCAGCTCCTACATTTGAACCCATGGTCCTAGCGGGGATGCTGGTCTATCTAGATCAAGGTCTCAACACTCTCTTCTATTGTCCCTATGGTCCCTATTGCTGGGTAGGCTATTGTACTGATGCCTACTGATCTGGTACCTACTGGGCCAGTACCTGCTACTACTATGTAGGTTACTACTATGCTCCCATGTCAATAGGATTAGTGAATATTGGATGAGGTCATGCTATCAACTGGTCCCTGTATGCAGGTGTCACACTTGCAT
The DNA here is from genome assembly GCA_027943335.1 of Chamaecyparis obtusa. Taxonomy (NCBI): domain Eukaryota; kingdom Viridiplantae; phylum Streptophyta; class Pinopsida; order Cupressales; family Cupressaceae; genus Chamaecyparis; species Chamaecyparis obtusa. The sequence goes on along the minus strand of BSBK01002933.1, from coordinate 1,655,051 downwards.
TGGTGACATTCACCATATAGTCCCATCATGCATCTAGAATGTGTGCCTCTATCGCACACTACCTTGGATCAAGTCTTGTATGCCACCCCTTCTTCTCCTCATCAGCAAAGCAGGCATAGGGGCAGTACTCATGTCATATATCCTACTACCTACCAAACTGGTGCAAGACATGTGTGACAAGAAATCTCTCAATAATAGTAACACTCCATCCAATCAGTGGACATGACACAAACATGAAGGGAAGCTCTCTCCAAGCATCATCCCATGGCTTAGTAGCCACCCATGGTCTCCAGACAATAGCTACCATGCCATCTAGCTGTCCTCTCCACTACTCCATCTTACCTAGCAAAGGCTGAGTCATCAGACCTGCATACCTGTAAATATAAGGCTCAAGAGCCTACCGTGTATCATGGAAGATAGGCCTTCAAATAAGGAGATGCTCCCAGGCCCAAATCTGTAAGATGAAGACACCTGTTGCCATTGTCCTCGAGCTCTGATACACGATCTCATGAAGCTCATGGTACATCTGTATGAGCATGCACTCACCCCATCTGAATCTAACTGCTGGTCTAGCTAGCATCCTCTGTAGCATCATCCCCCAGCCACACTTTAAACCATGTTGACCTTGATCTGGAACAAGGTAGAAGCTCAGGAACATAGCGAGCACAATAGCTAATCGGTGAGCACCGCTATATCTACACATAAGATCCTCCTAGGAGATGGCCTGACCCATCAATAGATCATCCCTGAAGATAGTCCTCAAGGCTACTGTACTCTACCATGGTTGTGTATCGTACTCTACTTGAGCACCATGGATAGGTATCCATAGAATCCTATATATGTCCTCGGGAGTCATAGTCATCTCCCCCATCGAAAAATGGAAAGTGTTCATCTCCGAATGGAAATGCTCTATGAGTGCACCAAGAAGACCATGATTTACTTGAATGTCAGGTAGATCATGCAAGTATCCTAGACCGAGTCCCTCAATGTGAGTACTCTCTGCATCTATTGGTCTCTGCACTAATGTGGTAATCACAGGATGGTGTGTCCTAAAGGCGACATCGAGGAAGTCAACTTGCAAAGCAAGTGATGACACTGGATCAGTATTTAACATGATGGTCTTCAAAACAACAACAACAAATGCAGCAAGGAATCTATCCTAGACATGACTCTACGATGCTCTACTTGGCTGATTTTACACAAATTTGACAAATTTTGACAAAGGCATTCAAACTTTGCAGTAGCTTTTTGCATGAGGAAACTGTTTCCTCGCACAAGATAGTACTTGATAGTGCGCGAGATGGAGAAATTTTGTGCAGGACCAGCTTTTAGCTCATGCGAGCTTCTAGATAGGGTTCACACAAAGAAACCCTAATTTATGCAAAGAAACTACTTCCTCACATGAAGGGAGATCTAGGCCGGTACGAGGAAACTACTTCCTTGTGTGAGATTGGAAGAACACATCCTAAAACTTTCTAGATTTATCCTAAATTAACCTAGAAAGTGGTACAAATTGAAAGACAAGGAGGTTTATCAACTACTCACAGGTGTGTCATACTCCAGTGGCCAAGTGTGTTTTCGGGAGTACCCAAATCAATGTATATGCGGCGGAAGACCCTCCATTTCTCTCTTAGAGCTCAAAATCAGCAAGAAGACAAAAGTGAATAATGAATTGAAAATGACCCCTCCAAGCCTTATATAGCTTTTGACCTAATTTTCAAAAGTGCTCTATTTTGTGTGAAAATTGCACCCTTGGCTAAATCGACTGCTCTTAATCCATTTTTAGGATCAAAATTTAAATCTAATATTTCTAGATAGCTCAAAATTGCATTTTAAATTTTGAGACCCTTTTGGGATCAGATGCTTGTGCAATCAGGCTTCTGGGGTCTTCTTCCTGCCAGACCCTCATCTTTGCATCATGTTCCCAAGATCTTTTCTCTTTTCATTGGAGTCAACTCAAAGTCAACTCTAGTCAACATTTGCTTCTACAGCCTCTCAAATCTAATCTAATTGCTTCTACTCTACAACCTCTTGTTGTCAATCATCCTTCTGATATGTCTTCTTTCAATTTCGCTCCCAAGGGGGCAGGATGATTGCATCATTTGAATCTTGTCGAATCAATTCTTGAATCAGTCTGATCTGAATCATCAGTTCTCATCACTAGGGGCATCTTTATGCCTCCCATCTTGCTATCTAGTCATCTATCTTTTAGATATCTGAGAAATCTAACTCAGATCCTCGAGAATCAAGCTTCATTCTGGAGATGGTTCTCAAAATCTTTTAGGTATTGGGGCAATCTAACCCTAATTCCTAGGAGTTAAGCTTTGTTCTAGAGATGGCTCTTGAAATCTCTTTGGACTGTTATCTGGGCAATCTAGCCCAGGTCTCGGAGGGCTAAGCTTTGTATTGGGGCAATATAGCCCTAATTTTGGAGACAGTCCTAAGTTTGCATCTGAATCTCAATTGGTATTGGGGCAATCTAACCCTGATTCAGGTTCTTTCAAGACCGTTGTCTTCACAATCTAACTTAGACTTCAAAATATCATGCTTTGATTTGTTCAGTGTCTTGGAAACCTAACCTAGACTTCCAAATTTCTTGTCATCTATCACTTTAGACTTTTCTTTGAATCAACGTGTTGTTTGCACATCAATTCAAAGAGGGGCAAAATGTAATACCCCAAAATTGGCACCTAATAAATTCAATCAATTTTGGTTCATTTTCGTTAATTTTACATCTTCAAAGTCTTACATTGCTAGGCAATTTTCTCTCTCTTATCTAACTTAATTCGACTTGATGTCAATTGCAAAAACCCTAAATTGCATTAATCAAATATTAAAATTAATTCCCAAAGTCTTCGAATTTTATTAGAAAAATTACCCCTATGATAAATTAATTTAATTCTAAAGTCCTAAGTGCTTTAAATTAAATTAAACCCACCCCATTTGGCTAATATACATAAAAAGGAATTAATTATTACTTCATTATTCGAATGGACACTCCTATTTGAATTAATAATTCATAATATTCAAAAGGTCACCCTATGTGGCAATTTCTATTCTTTTAATTAAGTAGTTCATGCTTTTTTGTCTCAATTGGGAATGATGAGTCAGGAGTTTCAAATCAAGAACCTCTTCATTCTCTTCCTGGGCTTGTCTATTTAAGGAACCTCATTTCTTCATTCAAAGGGAGCAATTTTTGAGAGTAATTAAACTATAGCGCTTTTTTTGTCTGAATTAATTCAAAGCTTTTATTGCATATTAGTGTAAATTTTCCCATCTTAGTTTAATATTGCATATTCATTATAATTAGTTTACTTATTTTCTCTTAGTTTAATCTCCATATTTCTTTCAATTTCTTTAGAATAAATCTGCACTTCATATTTCTTTCAAATCTATTTAGATTAATATCATATTTCCTTCAAAGCATTTTTAGACTAAATTGCACTCATTCTAGATTAATTGTATTTCAATTATCATTATAGCTTTTGAAAATCCTCCATTGTAGTACTGGTCTAATGGTTGTTGGACTCTTGTTCTGAGAGTAATCAAACACCCCGTCTACATAGGAGGCAACAGGTCGCTTCACCATGAATTTTGAATTGAGTAATCAATACTCTCTTTCATAATTTGATTGTGTGAATAATGACTATGTTGCGTGTGTAGTTGGATTAGAGGTCCACATTCGACTATATACATGTACTACATTATTTTTCTATAGGTTATAGTTGATGCCAAATTTGGAGGATGTGTTATTTCTTGCAAGCTATTTAGAGCTACTTAGGAAGATGTGTTATGATTTATTTGGGTCCCTTTTATCTCTTAAATCAAACTACAATCACCACATGTGTATTTGTTGGATGACATGATCTTAATTATGTTTCTTCTATTTTGGCCAACCTAATTGAGTGTTTTGTTGGTAAAGTTGATATATACAAAAGATCATTTCCATGTTCAACATTGAGATGTAGATGAAATGTTAAATCACACGAAAGAGAAAGTGTTGAAGAGAAGTGTGAAGATCAATTTGATGATGCACTTTTCTTAGAGTAATAGATTCTTTTTATCTTTTATTCCTCTCTAAAGATTCACTTAGGGTTTCTCATTCTCCTATTCAAGGATGAATCTTGTAATTGCTCTTTTTTAAATTCTCTAATGCAATTTTACTTTTGAGAGCTATTACGTATTTTCTCCATTATTCCCTTGTAATAGGTTATTACAGTTTACAGATACTCATGGGTTGTGCAGATTTGTATTCTCAAATCTTTCATGGTATCAGAGCTCAGATCTGCTACTCCCTGTTCTTGATGTTTTGAAGTTTTATCAAGCTTGAGGGATTTCGTATTGGATCTAGGGGGACCTATTTTTCTGGTCATCTTGGCTTCAAGCAGACCTCACATTTGCATTCACGGTGTCCAAGAACCCCTAGATCTATATAAGATTTGCCCAATTTGGATAAATTTGGAATTTGTGAGAAAAAAAAATTGTAACCAGCCCCGACATAGATCCCAAGGCTGTCACTATTTTTTGGAGCATTTCTGGACCAAACAGACCCCACGATTATGTTTGGAGCATTCCGAGGAACCCAAAATCCATATAAAACTTGTTGATTTTGGACAAGTTGGCCTGTGAGGCAAAAAAATTTGCATACCACAGTCGTACGACCCTGGCACACATCTCGAGTCCCCGACACTGATGCAAGTGGATGCAATTTTTTTTTTAAAAAGTTAAAATTAGAGTCCACCACCTAGCAACCACTATCAAGAAATGGCCATCAACCCACCACCCAACAACCACCACTGAGGGAGGCCTCATCAGTGGCATGGTCACCATCGGTGACCACTGACGGTGCCACCATCGGCATCACCATGCAACTTAAACTATCGGTGACACCATCATGATGTAACAGCCAATGTCACCACATGTGACACATGGTCATCATCTGCTCACCACTATAGGTGATGATGTCATGGTGACATCAAGCTTTTTTTTGGAGTTAAACTCTTTGTTGCATGCTCTCTTTGCATCTTTTTCGATAGGCAGTTAGTTTTTGGCCAATATCTTGAGCATCCAGGATTGTAATTGGGCATATAATGTACCGACGAAAAGTTGGTTCGGAGCCCAATCTAAATTTTCTGGTGTGGTTTCTTGATTTCTCCTTTTTGCAGCATTTTTTTTCTTTCAAAGATAGAGGTTTCTCTATTCTCTTGGGTTTCAAACTATCTGCGCTCCGAGATCGATAAATTTTGCATCCTGGCTCGATTTTCTTCAAATGAAATATGGCTAGAAAGCTCATTTAGAGCTTTATTCAAATTTGAAGGTTTGAAATTTTGATGCTCATTTATTCTATCAAAGGTTGTTGTACTTCTATGCACTCCCGGAGCCATAACTTTTGCATCCGAGCTCCATTTTTTGAAAAAAAAAAATTCCAAAAAGCTCATTCAAAGATATTTTCAAATCTAGAATTTATTTTCAAAAAATTTCTTAGGAACATAGAAATTTGTTTGAAACATTACTTTCTTTTTGCTTACATTCAGATTGTACCAGGGTTTGGGTTCTCTCTTTGTGGGGGGGTGTTTTTTCTCTTTCTTTCTATCATTTGTTTCAGAAAAACAAAGCACCAAAACACAAACCCTTCTGCATCTTCTATCTAGTTCTGAAACTAAACTCATAATAATAATAAAAAATAGGTGATCAGATCAGTTATCAACATGGCAGATCCATCTTCAATTGAGCTTCTCTCTCTACACAATTATCACATCTAGAAAACTAACATGATGAGGCTTCTTAGATCATGTGGATTATGGTCCTATCTAGATGAGGAATAACCTCATCTAACTCACCCCTATCAGATTATGTAGCACCAGAAAAAAATGGATGAGGCTATGGGTGTGTTGTCTCTGCATGTTTTAGATAACCTTGTTTTCTATCTTGATGATTGTCCTACTCCTAGGGCTATGTGGACACAGTTTCAGACACTCTTTGGCATAGTTAATGAATTTAGGGCACTTCAGATTGATGCAAAATTGACCTCCATGGTACCTAATTCATTTCCTTCTATTGAGGATTACTTGATGAAATTCAAATCCATTAGATCTATTTTACAGGGTTGTGGCAATATCAAGATTGATACAGAATGCATTTACCTGACTCTTTCTAAGCTTCAAGGAAAATTTAATATTTTCTCTTCAACTTTCCATTCCACCATGGATGCTTTGGGACCTAGATTTGTTATGCCCTCTTTTAAGGTATTCTATGATCATTTGACTTGAGAGAAATCTAAGCTTAGACAGTTGGATTCTCTCTCAGGATCAAAGAAACAAGCATTGGTTGCTCAGACACCTATGGATAATAAGAAGCCCAAATCGAAGCCCAAGAAAGATTTAGCTAGTAGTGAGAGTCCCTCCAAGCCATCTCATAAATTAGATTCCAAATTTGATTCCAAAATACATCCCAGTTTCAAATAGGGAAATTCTTCAAAGTCTAGTGAGTCTTCCTCCAAGACGAAGAGGAAATCAAAAGAATCTTGTAGCTTTTGTGGAAAGGAAGGACATCTAGTTTCCAAGTGTTGGACATGACTAGAGGCTTTAGAGGCATCCATGCAGCAACATAATATCACCTCTCATCCTCCTCCTTCATCTTCCACCGACAAAGTTCATGCTCTTTCTTCATGAGCTATACCTAAAGATTCTCCTTGGATCATTTATTCAGGTGCTTCATGTAATACCCCAAAAATGGGCTATAAGTTCATTAACCTCCTACATCTACAAATCGAATAAAATCAACATTGAAGTCCTAACCTAAGGCACATCTGCACATCATCGAATCCTAATTGATTATCTTAAATTCTGCATCGGGGAATATTCCTAGCAATATTCCTAATTATCATAATTATCTTTAATTTAATGATTATCCTAAGTTTGATTAATTGAATATTTTCATATTTAATTAATTAGATTTAATATCTTGCCACTTAATTATGTAATTAAATTTAATTCTATCTATTATTAATTGTATTATTTAATTTTGACAATAAATCCAATATCCTATGAATAATTGATTAAATTCTTATTTAATTAATTAAAGTAGGTTGTCATTATTTAATAATATAGTTTTTAATAAAATTTTGATAAAATAGTTAATTAACCCATAAATTAATTATTTTATTTCAAAAATCAATTAAGTTGAGAATAAATCACTTTATTTATTTATTAAATCATAATTATCCATGTGCACATTCAAGGACCAGTTAAACTCAAATTGGAAAATCAATGCAAGTTGTTAGCTTTTTGAAACTCAACATCTTTTTGAGTTTTAAAGTTGATCTAAACTTCTAATTCGAGTTGAACTGTGCTTTTGCATGATTTTTGTGACTTAATTATCTTTATTTAAAAATAACTCAAAAATCAACCTGAGTTATTTGAGTGATTTATGGCTTTTTCCATGCACCTCCAAAGCCCTGGATTTCTATAAAACCAAGGCTCAGCTCTTCATAATTCATCCACAAATTTGCACAATCACGCTGGAGAATTGGAATTGGAAAAATCAAAGCTCTTGCGAATCGACACCTTTGTGAGATCAATCTTGTTTTGCATTCATTTAGATTCATATTTCATATCATTGTTAGATAGATTTCATATCAGTTTTCATAGCATAGATTCCTATAAGTTTTCATCATATTATTGCATAGAAAATCCAAAACAAATAGATTAATTGCATTCATATTTCATATCAGTTTTGCATTCAAATCCTTTGTTTAGGTGTCATCTAGATCACTGATCTGGATAACAATCTGAGAACATTAATCTCACACCTACTAGAAGGCAGTAAATCGCTTGGTTAAATTAGATTTCAATTTTGCATGATTTTGATTTTGCTAACCTCTAATGTTTACTGAAGTGTTTTGTCTACAGATCAGGTACAATTTTCACACACACACTTCACACCATATGTCACACTCACCAGGATTGATTATCTCAGTTGCTCAGAGTTCCATTACATAGATTGTAGTTGATGATTCAGCACAACTTGCAGTTACCAATTCTAGAATTGTTTCATTGGATGGTGGTTCTCTACAGGATATTCTCTTGGTTCCAACCATCTCTACAAACCTCTTGTCTATTTATCAGATATGTCATTATGGATCTAGTAAACCAATTGAGTACTCATCACATGATGTGGTTATTCAAGACCTCCATGATTCGTATCTAGTTGTTGCTACTGGGAGTGTTGATTTAGAGTCTCACTTATACAGGTTTGATTTCTTTGAGAGCTCTAATTCTACATGTGTTTCTCTTGTTTCTCATGCAGATATAGTGAGAAAATTTTGGCATGAGTATTTTGGTCATGTCAACTATAGATATCTACAAAAAATGAGTACATAGGAGCTAGTGATTAAGTTGCCTCAGATTTCTTGTACTGATGGTGTTTGTCACAATTGCACCCTTTGAAAACATCATAGAGATCCTTTTCCATTAGGTAGATCCTCACATGCTATTGCACCTTTGGAGTTGATCGACAATGATCTTATGCCATTTCCTAGTCCATCTTTTTCTGGTACCTGATATTTACTCACCTTCATAGATGATTTCTCCAGATGCACATGGGTGTACTTCTTGGAGTACAAGTCTGATGTCTTTGATTCCTTTCGAATCTTTAAGACATTTTTTGAGAAACAATCTGGTCTTTCTGACATTTTGAGTACAAGTCTGATGTCTTTGATTCCTTTTTCTACTTTTTGGATGCTTTTGGTAGATTTGCTTTTGGAAACATACATCTGTGCTCACATAGTAATTAGGCCCTATGAACACTATTCGTGATTCTTGAGAGATTGGATTCCTAGTGAAATCCTTCTTGATGACAGAATCCTTGTAGGTAGGGAGGATACTTAGTGTGTTTCACATTCAATTTGGTTAGTGCATCTTCTCTTATTGATCGATACATTCTCTCCCAGGAGAGGTTGATAGATCACGTGGGGTAGACATCATGAGCTTTGGTGAATCAAAATTGGTTAGTGCATCTTCCCTTATTGATTGATACATTCTCTCTCCAGAGGGGTTGATAGATCACGTGGGGTTGATATCATAGACCTTGGTGAAGTAAAACTTTGTCTTAGCATGTCAGATTAATTTGCTTGCTTTGTTTGGGTTAAAAGTGAAGAGGTATCAAAACCTTGGATCTGGAGCCAAGTCCCCTTGTGGCATACTATTGTGAGTCATCTTTACAGAGGGTTAACCATAGCGGACATTCCCTTCATAGGGAAAATTGTGTTGATGGAACCTCAAGCGGTAATAGTCATTTTCATCATGGTAGTGATAGCCGCTATATAAATGTCCTTGTGGAAGAAATCTCCATGGGTATGGTTCATTGTTGGGTTGTCAAATCTCCCTAGCAGCTCCTGAAGATTAAGTTCCCAGACTATGTCAAAACCCTAGTGCGCTGGGATTGGAGTTCACCCCTTTGGATCATAAAAGTTGTAGATTCAAACCATTATTAAAAACCCTAGTGAGGCCAAATTTTCATTTTATAGGGTATATGTGCATTATTGCAAAATATTTTTGGAACATACACAATTAGCGCTTCTGAGGATTAGAATGAATAAGTCACTTGATTGTTCATGCACAAGGTTGCTTTTTCCCTTGTTCATTGTTTTCAGACATGCTTGAAATCACTTGCTTGCTATTTTGTGTGCTTGTTTATCTATCTAGTTATTGAAAACGGACAAATCTGTCACAATCCTCAAATTTGGACATTGAAATTTGCAAACAATTCAAATCTGAAAACTCAAAATTTGCAAAATCTAAAGTAAAATCCTTTTCTGGAGTCAAAAGTCATCTCAGGAGGTCAGAAAGTCATACGAGTTTCCACCAAGTGTCATTTCATTACAACCCATCTGTCGTATGATTGAGTACCCAGTGTCGTATGAGTTTCCATGCCAGCAAATTCTCAAAGTCAAAATCTTGCAACTGTCGTATGAGATTTTCAACTGTTGTTTCATTGCTACCCAATTGTCATATGAGATTTTCAACTATCATTTCATTGATACCCAACTATCGTATGATAACCCACCCAGTGTCGTATGAGTTTTGATGCCAAAAAATTCTAAGAGTCAAAATCTTGCTTGCAACTATCGTATGAGTTTTACAACTGTCGTTTCACAGCATACCCACTATCGTACGAGTCTGTAGAGTGTCGTTTGGGAAATTTTTGAAAGTTGTCAATAAATTGTCAAAATTGCCAGATATTTAGCCTTTTCAGCCTAATTTCAGAATCTGTCAAATGAATCACTGTGTCAGGAATAGAGCAGTAGCTATTAAGAATCCAATCATTTTCCTAAAGTGGCCTTTTGAATTCAATTCAGCCTTCTGTTTAATCGATTTGAGTCTTTATCATGTCGTGTCAAAACCTCGTCATAACTATCAATCTTCAATCAATCATCAAAATGACTAAGTTTTGTGATATCTTGTCCGCTATCTTTTGGGAACCTACCCATACATCCAGGGCACAGTATCCTTCATCCACATCTAATCAAATCTTCAAATCAATCAAACCTTGACAAGGTTGTGTCATCTGATCATCTTGATTCAATTCATTCTTCGGTTATCTAGATCTTATTCTTTTGTTTCACTTGAGGTGAATGGTGGAGACTAGAGCTTCCTCTCACAAGAAATCTATCACCACTCTCCAAACTCTAACTCTTAAGCAACTCATCAATTCTGGTCTTTACGAGGATGATGGTCTTGGCAACTATCAATTGAAATCTAGTTACATACCCCCTCCATCAACTCACGGAGGTACTCAACATACCCCTCATCAATCTAATCTAGGGAGTCCATGAACTCCTACCATGTCTCAAGTAGGGACAAATTTTGGCTCTCAAAGAGCTCAATCTCAACATGGTGCAGATCAGGAACCCACACCTGAAGAAATTGCTCAATATCAAAATGATGATAACTTCAAACGAATGATGAAGCATTTCTTGAAAGAAGATAGAGAAGCATACTTTTTACAATTAGCTCATCAAGGAGCTAAACTTCCTCCCAACTTTAATGTTAAAGACATCATTACACATGAGGAAGAGAATCCACTCACAGCTATGAAGAAATAGATACATGTTTTACAAGTCAAATTTAATAACCTTGAGAAAGAAAAGGAACCCAAAGAGTTCTCCATGGAAGCTCTATGCCCTTTTCCTTTTGACAAAAACTTGTATATGCCACCATTTCCAAAAAGAGTGGAGATGCCAAAGTATGACAAGTATGATGGACACTTTGATCCTCAAGATCATGTTAGAGAATTATGTACGCAATCAATGGAGTTCATGCATGAACCAACCTATCTGATGCATCTCTTCCCTTGATCTCTAGGGGGAGTAGCCATCCACTGGTTCTCTAGATTGCCTTCTACTATCAAAACTTTTGAGGAGTTGATCAAATTGTTCTACCAGCAATACTCCTACAATATTCAACATCCTCTCATCATGATTGATATCTGTAATCTCAAGCAATATCCAGGAGAACCATTCCTAACATTTCTCAAGAGATGGAGGAAGAAGTTCTCTCTATATGCCAGACCTATCCCAGAAATAGAAAAATTGGAAATCTTCATCAATAACCTTGTTTCAGAAATCAATTATCATTTACAAATACAAGATCATACATCTTTTGACAAGATGGTGGATAATGCTATCAAAATCAAAAAAGTGCTTGTAAAAAAAGGAGAAGTCACACTTCAAAAAGACAAGTGCGAATTTGGATCCAGTTCTAAAGAAGAGAACAAAAATTGGAACAAGAACAAAGACATCATCACAGATGGAATTGTTGACATTGTCTGTGCCCCATCAAAGGCACTAGCCTACAATCTCACTCTTGGTACTCAAGCCATTAAAGCTTCAGAACAAAAGTCTTCTCGACCATCTCAAAGGAAGCCATAATTCAAAAAATGGGATAAACATAAAAAATTTACTCCTCTAGGAGAATATTTAGAATCAGCTATGAAAACTCTATTGGCTGATAACATCATCTCTTTACCACCAATCTGAGTGAATGCTCAGGACCCCAAACTGATATGGTGGAAGGAAAATGAATTCTGTGATTTCCATTGAAGTAAAGGTGACAAAACTAGTAGTTGCTATCACTTGAAGCATACCATTCAAGATCTGATCAATAGTGGAGACATCACAATTGATAATCCCATGAGGAATAATGATCATACAACATTCACAGAACCATTTCTGAAACATGGTCAAGAAGTTTCAACTTCTCAGCCTAATATGGGGGCAAAAGTCAACTATGCCTACCCTAGAAATAATGTTGTCATCAATATGGTTGAATCATGTCTCTCTGAAAGTTGAAATGTCATCACAATTGTACGAAGAGACAGAAATCATTCCTCAGCTAATGCAGTTACTCGATCACAGGCTCCAATGCATCTGAAAGGACAAATCCTAGATTCATCAAATGTCCCTAAGGTGCCCTTCAATCTTTCATCCACTTCTAAACAGAAGTCTGCTTCCAAATCTTCCAATCCAAAGGATACAAAGCCTACGTCTTATAGCATTGTTCAACAACTCTAGCACACTAATGCAAAAATCTCCATGTTTGAGTTGCTTCGAATATCTCCAGCTCATAAAGCCATTCTTGATAAAGCTTTGCTCAGTTCCAATGTTCCTGATGACCTTGATTTAGACAGGTTCCAGACTATGGTTGGACATCTTACATCTCTGCAATATGTCTCCTTTTCAGAAGAAGATGACAACTCCTTGAGTCACCCACATAATAAGTCTTTGCATATAGAAGTCTTGATCCAGAACCATAGAGTCAAATGTGTGTTGATAGATGGGGGCACTGGCCTAAACATTTGTTCTTACAGCTTGATCACACAATTGGGATTTTCAGAATTGGCTATTGATCCTAGAAAGAAAATAACTATCAAGGCTTATGATGAACAAGAAAGATCTTCTAAAGGCACCATTGTCTTACCTATCAGAGTGGGTCCAGTTATCAAAGATACCATCTGTCAAGTGCTTGATATACCTTTGGCCTACAACATTCTTCTAGGGAGACCATGGATACATGAAATGCAAGCTATTCCTTCTATGTATCATCAATTTTTGAAGTTTCCCTATGAAGGAGTAGAGGTTACTATCCTTGTAGATCTGAATACAACTTGCAACACCTTGAAGGAAAGTGCAGATAAGCTTGCACCTAATAACAGAGAATCTTCTATTGAACCAACTAAAGAAGCATCCACATCTAAAATGGAAGATCTTGCAAAAGAGGTTAATATCAAAGAAAATAGTATGGCAGAATATACTATCGAGCCAGTCTTATCTTTGACATCTCTCCCTATCTCACCTAAATCTTATGGGAAATCTTTGAAACAATCCAAACCAGACTCTAAAGAACCTCTTGAAGCATATAAAAAGAATTTTGTAGCAGAACAAGTATCCAAGCAAGAATTTGAAGAGGATGAGGCTATGCTATCATGGCTATACAAAGATGAACCTGAATCTCAAGTTATTCAGTTATTCAAACTGGTGACTCTGCATTCTCCAAACTCCCTTCCAAGTCATATGGTCCAGGAGATAAATTAATAGCTAAGATGAGATATTCAGGTCAAGGACCTCTAGGAGTCAGAGGAAAAGGTCTCTTGGCACCTCTCCCACATACTGGTAGAGAAAATAAAAACAAAGTTGGCTTAGGCTTTAAGAAGAAACCCTAACACCTCAAAGGTAATTGCTCTCATGTAATAGAGCAGATCACACCAGGGGAACCTCTTCTTAAGAAAGAAGAAATAGAACCATCTGATAGTGATTCAGATAGTTCAGAACTCATCCCCTATGAAAGATTGCCTAAAGAGATCAAAGACCTTCTTGATGATAAAGATGATCCTATCAAAAGAATTAATGTAGTAGAAACACAAGAACCTACTATCAATCAAGAGATAGTTGCAACACAAGCACCAACTAATCTCAAAAACAATCAATAAGAGGGAAGTGGTAGTGATTCTGAGATAGATTCTCATGAGTATGAATACAAATCAGAATCTGAGGGTAACCCTTCTTGGGGTATTCACCCTGACTTTACTCATGTTCTAAGATTTCCTAGAGATCCTAAATTAGAAGATGAATCTAATGACTATGAATGGGGAGTCATCCCAGAACCAGATGAGCTTATCACAGGGAAACATGTTGATGTTATTCACCAATATACACCTCAAACCAATGTAAGTCTAGAGTGAAATGATGAACCTTTCAAGTCTGATCCACCTATGGCTGAATTGGACTCCCATGATGACATTGAGCCTATTCATGAATTGAATGTCTTAAGTTGTAGTATCACCTTTGAACTCAAGCATTAGGTTAGGACCAATGATGATAGATCCATATCCGTAAATGCTATCTCCCAATCTTTCCCTACTTTGACTATCAAATATCCAGAACTTATCGATCAAACCTCCACGAATCTGAGCCATGGTATTTATACCTTCCCGAATGACTATGCCCTTGCTTGCTACCTCAATGCAATTGAGCCTATGAGTACTTCCATTAGTGAACCGAGTGTTAGCATGACCAAGTCAGACATCAAATATCTTAGTTAGAAAAACAAGAGTAAAAAGAAAAAGAAAAAGAGTTCTGAGGGTGAAAACCACTTTGTGGCAGTCTCAGAACCTACAAAAGTAAAAATAAAAGACATATCCAAAGGTGAAAACCTCTTTGAGGTGCCTAAGGATGAGATATTTGATGTCCTTCCAAGTCATTTACAGGACAGATCTCCAGTTCTAATTGAGCCCACTCAATCCATCAATTTGGGTACAACAGAGGAACCACAATTGGTACATGTAGCACAATCATTATCAGAAGAAGAGAAGAAAAAATTTACAACATTCCTAACAAAGAAGAAGATCAAATTTGCATGGAAATATTCAAATATGCTAGGATTGGATCCCAATCTTATAATGCATCATTTATCTATTGTTCCAAATGTCAAACCTGTCAAGCAAAAATTGAGAAAAATGCATCCTCAAGTTGCACTCTTGGTAAAAGCTGAATTAGAGAAGCTCCTGAACGCTGGATTCATCTGAGTTATTGACTATGTAGAGTGGATCTCTAATATTGTACCTATTTCTAAACCAGATGGGTCAATTAGAGTGTGCACAGACTTTAGAGATGTGAATAGAGCATGCCCTAAGGATGACTTTCCACTACCTAACATTGATATGATAGTGGACATGACTGCGGGTTTCGAGATGTATTCCTTAATGGATGGTTTCTCTGGATATAACCAAATAAAAATTGCTCCAGAGGACCAAGAGAAAACTTCTTTCACATGTGCATGGGGCACCTTCTGTTGGAATTTCATGCCATTTGGGCTTAAAAATGCTGGAGCCACATATCAAAGAGCAATGACATCTATTTTCCATGACATGATGCATCAAACAATGGAAGATTATGTTGATGACACATTGGAAAAATCTATGATCAGGACTGAACATCTAAAGGACTTGAGGATGATCCTAGATAGAATGGAAAAGTTTAGTCTCCGACTAAATCCTAAGAAGTGTGCTTTTGGTGTCACTTCTGGAAAGCTCTTAGGATACATAGTTTCAAAGAAGGGCATTGAAGTTGATCCAGCTAAATTCAATGCTATAATAGAGATGCAACCTCCCATGAATATCAGTCAAATGAGGACGTTGCAAGGAAGAGTTCAATCTATCAGAAGATTCATATCATAGCTAGCAGACATATCACAGCCTTTTACAAAAACATTACATAAAGGTGTGACCTTTGCATGGAATGAAGAATGTGAGAACAAATTTAACCATATCAAGAAGTATCTATCAAATCCACCTATCTTGATGCCTCTTATTCATGGGAAGCCATTGATCTTATATGTCTCCGCAATAGCCACATCACTGGGGGCATTGCTAGCACAACATGATGAAGAGAAAAAGGAAAGAGCCATTTATTATAAAAGTAGAACATTGGTGGCGTATGAAAAGAACTATTCTATGATTGAGAAAGCTTGTCTTGCGGTGATCTTTACATCACAAAAACTTAGACACTATATGTTAGCTCATACCATGCATCTAGTAGCAAAAATTGATCCACTAAAATACCTACTCAACAAGGCTGCCCTCACAGGTAGACTGGCTAAATGGGTCATGCTTCTAAGCGAATTTGACATTGAATATTTTGAAATAAAAGCTATAAAAGGTCAATTTATTGCTGATCAACTAGCAGATGCACCCATGTTTGATGACACACCAATGCAAATGGAATTTCTAGACTCCTCTATTATGCACCTATCTTCTAGAGAATGGAAATTGTTCTTTGATGGCTCCTATACACAGAATGGATCTGGAGTAGGCATATTGTTCATAACTCCTCAAGGATACTCCATCCTAAAAGAATTTAGACTAAAGTTCCCCTGCACAAACAATATTGTGGAATATGAAGCCCTCTTGAATGGTATGAAACTAGCAATTGAATGGAGAGTAACAGAGCTACACATTCATGGAGACTCTCAACTTGTTATTCATCAAGTCAATGATGTGTGCCAAACTAAAGATGAAAAGCTCATTCCTTATAAGAGAATGGTAGATGATCTTAAGAAATATTTCATATCTATCACATTTGAGCAAATTCCTAGAATGCAGAACAAGGCTGCTGATGCAATGGCAACATTATCTACTTTATTACAGCAACCTGAACATGAGCTACGCTACAAGTTTCTGGTGGAAGCACTATCTTATCCTACATATGACTCCCCCAAAACCCACATGATCTACACTATTGTAGGTCATGATTCATCCCGATATAAAAACCTATTTTCCTATCTCCAAGACCAAATCATCCCCGATACCTTCAACCGCCATGAAAAGAGATACCTTATCCATAATGCCTCCTGATATGTCATCATTAGTAATGATCTATACAAACAAAGTCTAGATGGTACGCTACTTAGATGTTTAGAATGTGAAGAGTCTCAACGTGCATTAGAGGAAGTCCATGATGGTATTTTTGGGTCACACTCGAATGGTTTAACACTAGCTTGAAAACTTATTAGGGCTAGGTACTATTGGCCTGAAATGGAGAAAGAGGCTATCAAATTTGCTAAGAATTGTCAAAAGTGTCAAGTACATGGCAACCTAATTCATGCTCCAAGGAGGGATCTAATCCCCTTTACAACACAATGGCCTTTCCATCAATGGGCATTTGATCTTATCAGGATGATTCATCCTCATTCTTCTAACAGACATACCCATATAATCACAGCCACATATTATTTTACAAAATGGGTAGAGGCGGTCCCTTTGACACAAGCAACAGGGAAACAGATATCTATGTTCATATTGAACTATATCATATGCAGATATGGGATACCTCATTCCATAATCACAGATAACGGTGGGCAATTCAGGAATAAAGACCTAGATGATCTATGTGCCAAATTCAAGATCACACAACATTGGTCTTCTATCTACTATCCACAAGGGAATGGCTAAGCAGAGGCTTCTAACAAAAATCTATTAAAGATCTTGCACAGAATAGTAAACAAAACTGGCAAAGACTGGCATCTCATGAGTAATCTAGCTCTATGGGCCTACAGAACAAGTATCAGAACACCTACTGGGGCTACACCTTTCACTTTAGTTTATGGGTCTGAAGCGGTACTACCTATTGAGGTTGAAATCCCATCACTCAGAATTAGAATGCATGGTCTAGTAATTGATGATGACTACAGAGTGTCTAGGTTACAAGAACTGGAACTACTAGATGACCGCAGACAAGCAGTGTATGATCATCTTAGAGTATATTAGAAGAGAATGTCTAGAGGCTACAACAAGAAAGTCAGACATAGAGAATTTCAGGTTGGCGATCTAGTCTTGAGAGAAAATCCTAAAAATCAATCCCATCAAGAATGCAAGGGGAAGTTCGAACCCAACTGGCTGGGTCCCTTTGTCATCACTGCTACTTTTGGCTCTGGTGCCTATCAACTCTCAATGACTGAAGGAGAACAGCTCTGAGAACCAATCAACGTTCTCCATCTGAAGAAATTCTATGCCTAAGGCATTCAGTCTATGGTAAAATGTCCTAAAAAAATTATAAAAATTAGAAAAAGTCCTAAAAAAAGGAACATCTGGGTGAAAACCTAGCAATAGGCACCTTGATGATTCACAAAAAAATCAAAAAAATCAAAAGTACAAAAAAATCAAAAAATATCAAAAGTACAAAAAAAATTGAAAAAATTGAAAAATACAAAACAAAAAAAATGAAAAAAGAAAAAGTGCCTTGGTGAAAACCTGGAAACAGGCGCCTTGGTAGAAAAAATAGAATCTCTACCAAGATGGTGAAAACCCGGCAAACGGGTGCCACTTGTTTCAAAATGCTCCATCTATCAGTGCAATCTTGGTCTTTCCTAGCTTTCAGTCTTGCTTTAGTTTGTACATATCTCCCGGTTTGTTTTGCATTTCCAGTTTTCAATAAGTCAGTTTGTACACCAATCAGCTCAAGCATCTGTATCCTATCAATGTTCAAACTTGGGGGCAATCAATGTCATATCCTATGGTCTACGGTGTCTCTGAGATGTGTCATATCCAGTCAGAGTCCTTTGAAGCTTCATTTGAGTCAGTTAGTCAATCTTGTCTCCAAAAAGGATTTTGCATCTACAACAACGCAATCAAACACAAATTGAAAACAATCTGTGCTTTTCATGCTTTTATCTCCTTGTATGCTTACTGATTCACATTGAGATTTTTGCATATTGTGTCCCTTCGAGCTCTTCGATGATGTCCTTTATCGGATTTAGAGAGTGATGACTGGGGGCATAATCTTTTCTTTGTCTTCTGCTTGTATGTGAAAATCTAACAACTTTGGCAATTCTGGATTGAAATGGTGTCCGACTGTAAGAGCCTCTATCTCGAATTGGATGGCCATGCATACCTCGACCATTGATACCCAAAAAATTCAAGGAAGTTTGATCTAACTATTGTCTTTTTGAGTGAGTTCTTTCTCCTATTATGAATGCGATCTTACCTAAGGATGTGAACGATAAAGGGTCACTACGGGTAATTCACATTGGATTTAGAATGATCTCTTGACTATTTGATGTGTTTCAATGCAAGGCGTATTCAGGTCATCATGACGTTCATGTTTTTATGCTTATAAAAATTGCTATATCAAAATGGACATGATATTCAGGTCATCCTGGTGTTTATGCCTTGGTGCTTATATCTAATCTGACATTCCGAAAATAAAATCAATATTCATATATCCATGGTTGTTGACCAGTGGGTGTTGTATTGATTCTTGAGTGTTACAAATTGATATTCATATGTCTATGGTTTCATAGCTAGTGGGCATTGTATTGATTTATCTAGTTACCTAAAAGTTCAATGATGATAACAAATCGACATATGATTAGTGACTAGGTCCTAGGTCTTAGGTTGCATTTCATTTTGCATGTCTCTTTGCATTTTGCGTGTTGCATGATATCACAACTGTTTGGAAACACTTCAAAGCTTAAACAATTCTTCATATCAATTCTTCACATCTAACGTGAGATGAGTCTCACTCGAAGGTCTCTTCATCAAACCTCAAGCAGTAACCCTCCAGGGTTAACCATTCTTTTGACATAAGACTGAGTACTTGTCTTCATCAACCTGCAAAAACATATCATGTGTATCGCTGCATTTACATCTTATATCATTATCATTTGTTACATTACATTACATTCATTGCATAAGCATAAATCATACATACATCTTTTCATACTCAATTACATTTACATAACATCCATACATATGAAAGAAATCATTGCATTGCATCGATCCATACATACATTCTACACTAATCATAGCATAAGCATAGCATGATATCATCATAAATCCACATCATGACAAGTACACATGAAGTCACAATCAAAATATCAATCTCATATATATCAAAAATCTTGAAATATGTCAGGGGTGCACTACTGGCACAATGTACAAAAGAATGAGCTCTGGAAAGCTATCAGAATCAGAATGGTGTATCAATGATAAAAAAGAATAGAATATATCAAAACATGACCATAGGAATCAACTCTCAGCATACTCCTTGGTATCTGGTGGAGGAGGTGGTGGTGCATCTGGTATGACCTCTACCTTCAGTGCCCTAGCTCCCTCTGAGGCTGCCATGTACTCAGAGTATGTAGGTACTCTCTGCTCAGCAGGAACAATAGCATAGTATGCAAACACATAATAGGAGGCCTATGAGGTCAAATGGGTCACCTCTATCTGTAGTCTCTGAACCTCTAAACAAAGCTCTGCACGAAGCTCAGTGCACTATCTATCTACCTCCTGAAACCTCTCCTCCCATCTAGCACTCTGTACCTTCACATCTTGGACCTGAGCTCTAAGCTGTCTAATCATCTCTGATGAAGTCAGAGGAGCAGTAGGCTCTGCTACAGCTACTAACATCTCTATATCCTATGCTGGCTGCTCTGACTACTATCCAATGGTCTCTGATCTACGTGCCTTACGGCATCTAACCTCCGCACCCAAATCAAATGTGGTGTCTACCTGCGTGGGATCTGCATCACCACCTACAAACTGCTCACCTACCAACACCTCATTTGTCACACTGATACTGCCCAAAGCACCCCTCTCACCCCTGGATCATCTATGTGACCCTGTGGATGTCCCTATAGGAGAAGTACAAGGAGGCCTCATATGCCTAGATGATCTCTGCAATGGAGCTATCACTCTCTGTCTGGGCGGTGTCAGATGCACTGCCTATGATCTCGGGCCCTATACCATAGGAGCACCTGTAACATCCATCACCTCCTCCATGGAGGGTATCAACTCTATAGGATCTGAGAATCTATGGATGGGATGATCTGCAAGCCACGCAATGTATTCCTCGGTCAATCCTACATCAACAACCTATGGTCGGTAGTCCCAATCTCTACCTATAATGGCACTGTACTCCTCTGCACATAAGGAATAGGAGAGCCTCAGTGTCCATCTGAGCTCGATCTCATGCATAATGCAAGCATATGCAGTGTAGTCACGTGGGGTATCCTGTCTACGTCCATACTAACTCCACACTCTACTAATCAAAAATCTCTCCAGAATAGTGGGAGAGCGGCCAATAAGCACTTGCCTCTGAAAAAGAAAACTATACTACTCCCTCGCAGTGGGCCAAACCTCTATCTGCAAATATGGCCTCCAATGAACAAAAGTCATGTCATCTAGACATTGCCGAAAGTACTCGGTATGACCCATCTGGACCTGTGTGACATAACCAGCATATGCATATATCATTGGCTCCTTTGGCTACCCCTGTGTCTGAAAAACTGGTCTCAATACTGGGATATGCTCCCAGGCCCATATCTATAATACAAGAGCTCCTAAAGCAAAGCTCTTGCAATCCTGATAAACAATCTCATGCATCTCTAAAAACATATGTGCCAAGAGGCACTGATCCCAGGCAAGATCAGTAGGCGTAGCCATAAGTAGTGCTACCATTAGAGCCCATCCCATAAAAAATCCATTCTGCTGACAGCTTGGCATGATAAGCTCCCTGATTATACCCACAATAATGCACTCTAAACGGTGTGTCTGACCATATCTCTGCACAAGGGTCTCCCAGGAAATGGACCCTGTCAACTATGTATCATCTCCAAATAGATGCCTAAAGCCATGAAGACCACTCTGACCAGAACTCACATACTCAGGACACTGACTTCTATGAAATGGAATGCGCAGTATCCTATAGACGTCCTCTGGAGTCACGGTCATCTCTCCAGTAGGTAAATGAAACATCTGTGTCTCTAAATGGAATCTCTCAATCAAGGTAGTCAAAAGGCCATGATTTACCCTAATATCGGGTAAATGAATCAAATGCTTGAATCCACAGGCAACAAGATGAACCCTCATCGGGTCCGAAAGTGCGACACATAATCTCTAGGTAGCCGATTATGAATGTCGGACATGTACATCAGGATATGTCACCTATATCATACAAAAATAGGGCATTTTATCAGAAATTGGGTTCAATAACAGGCTAATAATATAGAAATTGGATAGTCAGGTATTTCAGAAGGTAGGTCAACCAGTTAGATATCAGCATCAAGCATCAGAAAAGTCAAAATTTGGCCCTAAAAGTCAGTTTTCAACACTCTATTTTTCATACGACACTCCAGACTGGCATCAAATGTCATATGACACTCCACAGTATACCAAATGACATTTTGTGATCATACGACACTATGCCCGGGATCATACGAGTTTCGAGGGACCCAGTGAAATGTCGTACAACACAGGGGTCCCTCTCATACGACACTTGGGTGGACTTGAAATGACAAAGGAAATTCAAATGAGAAAACTTTGGCATGAGCATTTTGGTCATGTCAACTATAAATATCTACAAAAAATGAGTACATAGGAGCTAGTGATTAAGTTGCCTCGGATTTCTTGTACTGATGGTGTTTGTCACAATTACACCCTTTGAAAACATCATAGAGATCCTTTTCCATCAAGTAGATCCTCACATGCTATT
Source organism: Chamaecyparis obtusa (assembly GCA_027943335.1). NCBI lineage: Eukaryota > Viridiplantae > Streptophyta > Pinopsida > Cupressales > Cupressaceae > Chamaecyparis > Chamaecyparis obtusa. The sequence goes on along the minus strand of BSBK01002933.1, from coordinate 1,632,508 downwards.
GCACCTTGGGATTTGATCCCCAATGATCTTATGCCATTTCCTAGTCCATCTTTTTCTGGTACCTGATATGTACTCACCTTCATAGATGATTTCTCTAGATGCACATGGGTGTACTTCTTGGAGTACAAGTTCGATGTCTTTGATTCCTTTCGAATCTTTAAGACATTTTTTGAGAAACAATCTGGTCTTTCTGTCAAGTATATATGCACTGACAATGGGGGGGAATATGTGAATCAGACTTTTAGAGATTTCTACACTAAGCATGGTTTACAACATCAGTTCACAGTTCCACATACTCCACAACAGAATGGGATTGCTGAGAGAAAGAACATGACATTACCTGAGATGGCCAATTGTATGCTACAGTCTCACACTGAGTGCTTCTTTTTGGGTTGAGGCTATCAATTGTGCCACCTATATTCAAAATTAGATGCCTCACAAAGCATTACAACATATGACTCATGAAGAGGCTTGGACTCATGTCAAGCCTAATATCTCTTCATTCAGATTTTTTGGTATTGAGATTTGGGCATTTATTCCATATGCTGAGAGGAAAGCCATGGATTGGAAGATTCAACCACTCATATTTTTTGGCTACTGTGAGGATGTGAAGGCATAAAGGTTTTTTAATCCTAATTTTAGAGAGGTCTTGTTTCTACGAGATGTTCAGTTTGATGAGCGCTATCCATAGATGGATCCTCCATCTTTGGCTTCCACCTCACTGCCTAGTACTTCCTCTTCTCCTCTGTAGGATTCTATATCCTCTGAGGAAGATTTATATGGTGATCCACCTTCCCTACCACCACCAAATGTTCTGCAAGTGCCCAGGTGGGCTTGTGATACTTTTGATGTAGTAGGACCTTTGGGAGGTGATCCTTTAGATACTCGTCGCACTCATGCAAAGACATCAGGTTCTAGTCTTCTGAGTCAGGCCATTTCTACCGACCCTTTGAGTTTTTCACAGGTGACAGGACATTTAGATTGGGATAGGGCCATGGATGAGGAGTATTCTTTTTTGATGAAGAATCATACTTGGGATTTATGTTCTCTTCTGAAAGGGAGAAAGTTGGTTCGATGCAAGTGGGTGTATCTTACCAAATATGCTACAGATGGTTCGATTGATAAGTACAAGGCACGTCTTGTTGTGAAGGGGTTTCACAGGTGGAGGGTATTGATTACTCTGAGATGTTTGCTCCTATTTCCAAGATGAACTCTATTTTCCTTGTACTATCTCTTGCAGCTTCATATGGATGGATAGTATTTCAAATGGATGTGAAGAGTGCTTACTTGCATGGAGACCTATAGGAGGATATCTATATGGAGAAGCCACCGAGTTTTTTGGATGATTCCTCTTTGGTTTGCAGACTTAGATGATCATTATATGGTCTCAAACAAGCCCGTAGGGCTTGGTATGAGAAGATGGACTCTTTTCTACTTTCTTCACATTTCACACGATGTCATTCAGATCCTACAGTATATATTCAATGCCATGAGGGTAACCTTTTTATTTTTGTGATCTATGTTGATGACCTTATCATAGGTAGCTCATCCTCTATGATACAAAGTGTTTAGCGAGCATTGATGGAGCAATTTGAGATTACAGATCTCAGTCTTCTACACTATTTTTTGGGCCTATAGGTTATTCAGTGTTTGGATGGGATCTCCATACTCTAGTAGAAGTATGCTCTTGATATGCTCCACCAATTTGGCATGTTTGATTGCAAGCCTGCCCCTACACCTTTTCAGTCAGGTGTTGATTTGTCACCATCATGTCCTACTCCTTTGGTAGACTCTACTTTGTACAAATAGTTGGTTGGTAGTTTGTTGTACTTGACACACACGCGTCTATATCTTTCCTTTGCAATTAGCCTTGTCTCTAGATTCTCATAGGGTCCACATGAGAGTGATTGGAAAGCTACCAAATGTATCTTGAGGTACATTCGGGGCACTACTTTGTATGGAATTACCTACACATCAGGAGATCCTCACATTGCTAGCTTCACTGATTCTGATTGGGCTGGATATGATACCACTGATCGAAAGTCCACTTCTGGCTTTATTTTTTGTCTTGTCATTGGTCCTATCACATGGTCTTGCAAGAAGTAAACCGCTCATGCATTATCATCTACGAAGGTAGAGTACTGAGCATCTGTGCTAGCTAGTCAGGAGGTTTTGTGGCTTTGACACATGATTACTGAGTTTGGGTTTCCTCCAGATAGCCCCACTATTTTATGGTGTGACAATCAAGGTGCTATTCACATTTCACACAACCCAGTAGAGCATCAACGGACCAAACATATTGAGATCCACATGCACTTCATTTGGAAGTTGATTGAGGATGGTGTTCTCATCTTGGAGTATATTCCTACAAATAAGTAGGTTGTTGTCATCTTCACTAAAGCTTTTGCCTTTCCTCGCTACCTTTAGTTGCACTTGATGCTTGGGGTGAAGGAAGTTGTCCTTGGGGGGTCTTAGTGAGGCCTTCCTTCCTTCATGTTTCTTTCTAGTATGTTGTTTCATCTCAATTTAATGTAGAGTTTTTCCCATGAGGTTTTCTCTATTTCTCCACTTTATAGAGATTTGGTTGTGATTGGGTACTTGATCAGGCATTTTTGTCAGGACCCAAATTTTCTTTTCAACTTGTTTTTCTTTAGCTTCTTTAGCTTTTAGTTTGCAGCTTTTCCCTAAGCTCATCTTAAGGGGGGTGTTAGAGTAATAGATTCTTTTTACCTTTGATTCCTCTCTAAAGATTCACTTAGGGTTTCTCATTCTCCTATTTAAGGATGAATCTTCTAATTGCTCTTTTTAAAATTCTCTAATGCAATTTTACTTTTGAGAGGTATTGCATATTGTCTCCATTCTTCTCTTGTAACAGGTTATTTCAATTTGCAGATACTCGTGGTTTGTGCAGATTTGTATTCTCAAATCTTTCACTTTCATGATCATATCATTTAGATTGTCAGTGTTTGAGACAAGAGAGTGTGTATGATGTTTTTCATGACTAATCAAGACAAATTCTTAGACTATTTAATTAATATAATATTTTTAAACATTTATCTTAAAAATAATATTTTTAAACATCTACAACATAAAAAAAATTTATATGTAATTTTTTCTATATATGAATATGCTATATCTCGATTACTATAAGAAGACAATATAGAAATAATACTAAATTAAATAAAAACCAATTCAAAATATATAAAATAAAAGAAGTTACTTTCAAAATGTACTCTTCGAAAAGACAAGCAAAACCAAACCATTTACAAACTTCCAAAATCATAATAATAATAATAATACTCTTTGATCTAAATCTGTTTTTTCCTCTAAATTTTAGTTTACCTTTTTTCACCTCTATATTGTGGACTTTTCTACCAACTGTGCACGCGTCAACTATACGGATTACAAAGGAATTTATTTAGCTGATTTTAATAGCGTGTATGATATTAAAATATTATGGAATTAAAAGAATTTAGGAATTAGTGAGATATTGTCTAAAAGGGATTTTGTGCATTTAAACTTTACTTTAAATTATTGTTATTTTTTAATTTATTGAAATTGTGTTTTGTAATTCGAATTTTTTTTTAAAAGTTTGTGTTTTATTGTAGATTTTGATAAAAGCTTTTTTTGTTTTTCAATTTTTTTTAAAAATAGGATAAGATCTTTTTAAGTTGTCTATATAATTAATAGAAATGTTGTTATATAAATAATTTTAGGATGTATTATTATTTTATCTATATGATGTTTGATGTGTAGGAAAAATATATTTTCAAAATTTTCATTTTTTTCTTCGAGATAATTTACTTATTTATTTGAAGCTGAATTAGTGTGATTTGGAAGTACATTAAAAAATAAGCATATTCATGTTCATTCAAATTTTGTCTTTATATGAATTATTTGGCCATGTTCAAAAGGGGGTGGGCTTGCTCTTATAAGAGAAAGGATTCAAAGTTGCTCTTCTTAACTTTGCACATCTGAAGTTTTTCAATAATACATTGATATTTTGTAAAATTTCAACGTAACCTTTACATGCAAGCCAAAATATGAAAGCCATTGTTTAGAGTTCTAGAGAGCAATGTAGCCACATCAACTACATTTTCATTGAGTTGTTCAAAAGCACCACTAGAAAGGTTAGAACAAAAAAAATGTGGATCAAGACATGTATTATCAACTATCTCATGAGTCACAATGTGAATTTTTTTTAGTGAATACTTTGTTTCTATTATTAAGCTTAAATATAATGACTAATATGCTTAACATTACAAAAAAAATAGTAGAATTATTAAAAAATACCCATTGAGAATTTATTCATTTGTTGGATCCTTTCTCCACATACATAATTTTAACTTTTCACTCACATAATTTTCTCATAAGATTTATTTTGTGCTCTTTCAAACCTTTGAAAAAAATAGAGATTTATCTCATACAAAAAAATCATATAATCCATATAATTATCAAGAATCACATGTGAACAATTAAAACTTTCTGAACTTTATAATAATATAGATATATTAAATACATCAATACAAAATTAAAAAATATTAATCTTGAATATTTTTTATTTTAATATAAAAAATTATATTACTCCTATTTTTGAGATTAATCTTGAATATGGCATACTAAAAAATATCTCTATTTTTTCCTGAAACTCCTTTTTGTCACCCACCTCCAATACCCACCCACTATCCCACACACCCCTTTTCATGTATAAATGCTCTTAATATAGATGCATGTGATAGGTATTGCCCCATCAATGAAGTCTTCATGACACATCATAAGCTTCTAAACAATACATCAAATGTTGACAACTTTTTGTTGTTGTTTTCATATGTGACTTAAGTGCTTATAGCTATTATTTTGGCTTCTTGGTAGTTAGAATGAATGCAATGCGGTTCACTATGTATTCAAGGGTCAAAAAGTAGTCACTTTATTTTGGGGGGACATTTTTCAACCACATAGTTTTTTTAGCTACTTGATATGGGAGCAAGAACATTAGGTTGAATCTCTTTGACTAAGAGCCAAGGATTGAAGTGTATCCATTCCCCCAAATTTTCTAGGGGCACAATCTCTGCCTCATCCCTTATGATTTTGTATCTTTGCACTAAGAAATACTTCATCTCTTATGGGTTCTTTAAGAACTTTTCAACTTCACCAACAAACCAAGGACCCATTAACAAAAAGTTGATCATTTTGTGTTGATGTCCCATACATATTCCATATGGCTCCTATAATTATACACTATAACCACCATAAAATTTATACAATTGATCTAACACATATATACTAATAATAGTCTAATATTGATACCAGTTAAATTGTACAATTTATCTAATTACTAACTTTTTTTAGAAATATACATAACCTCTATAACCTCTAACCTCTATTACTCCACTTTTCAAGTGAACTTAATATAGCGAATCCAAAGAACAGTAATGTAGCATAGAGATTACCAGACCCTCCCCACTATATAGACATGAGCTACAAGTCTGTCAAACTTCAATGCAGTATAAGGCCATGATGTTGCTTCTTGTGAAAACATGCTTTTTGAGCATCCTTATATTTTCTTGCCAGCTGATAAAAATCCAAGTTCTGACCTGCAGCATTCCTCCTCCAACAGTTGAATGCAACGGCTCAGGATGCAGTGTGTAACACAACTAGGGATTGTGGGAAGACCACACTCCCTTTCAAAATTCTAAAGATCTTTCAACCAATCCATTTGTGCATATATTGCATCTATGAGACCACATTTATGAGACATTTTGTTAAACAATTCATGTGCACAATAGTAAATATTTTTCAATTTTATAATATTATTCACTGAAAACATATAATATATCAAAGATTATAATTCAATTCATAGAATATAGTATTCTATAATAATTTACTTAATTAATATTCTAAATACTCATTCAACAATATTTGTTTCAATTAAATGAATTATAAAATATTTAGTATTCTACAAAATGATATCTTTCAGCTTATTTTACTTATGTTTTTTAAAATATAGGTATGCTAGTTATAGAACATTTGTTGTACATTCTTTCAAATTGACTTGAATGTTTAATTTAGCTTTTTAAGTTTATTGGGTAAAAGTACATAGCTGTGTCGCACTAGAGGACATTTTTAATGGTTCCAACCGAAATGGTTTTGACCAGAACAAGTCCGGTCAGACCAATTTCGGCCGGACATACATGGCACACATGAGGTGCCATGTGGCATCAATATGGCGGGGGAGTTCTGGCCAAAACGGTTTTGGCCGAAACGGTTCTAGCCGAAACCATTCCATGAAAAACTATATAAACCTGTCATGTCCCCTTTTTGGCTGACCTCGTTTAGCATGTCAGATTTGCCTATCCTCGACTCTCGTAGGCAAATGGTGGAGAGAGAGAGTCATTTTTGCAGATCAGATGGTTATATTGGCTTTTGGAGAAGTTTAAGAGGTTATATTTTATTATTATAAGTTATCGGGGCCTACATGTTCTAATTTTAAGTCGAGTTGCACTTTTTGATTTATAATATTATTTTATTATAAAAAGTGCTTTTTAATGAGATTTTATAAAGGAGAGTTATAGAAGTTCCAGGAAAAGTGAATAAATAGAGGGCTAGGCCTCTCATTTGAGCATGCTTGGTTTATGATATCTCTTGACTTCTTCATTGTGAAGACTTTTGTGGATTTGGATCTGCAAATTACTATTCAGTCTTTGGGAACGAATCACTCCCTTGGATTGGCAACTTTGAGGGTGTGAAATATCACTTGAATTGTTGTAATTGTGGAGTTGGTATTCAGCCATCTCATTTGTGCTTCATTGAAATTTAGTTTTGAGGGTTTACTTCAGTTGGAATAAGGGTTTCAGTTGTGCCCTAGCATTGGTGAATTGATTGGCAAGGGTTTGAAGACATAAATTGTGCATTTTTCAGACTGCCAGTCCAGGGTTTGGACCCACGTTTTTGCTCATATCTCCTATTTGGCTTGGCGAAATATTTTATAAATTTAGAGGGTTGTAGTAGAACCCTAGGCGCCCCTTTCCATAAAAATTTGGGGTCCCAAAACATTGGCATTTATTTTATATTGCTGACGCCCCAGGACAGTGCAATACGGCCCTGCCTGTTGGTGACTGCTGTTCGCATTTGGAGGTCCGTTTGGGGGCAGATTGGAGGTCATCTACAACGGTTTCAACATCAGAATTTAGTCTCCACACAAAGGCTTTGAAACAGGTTCTTAATGCTCTAAAAATATATGTACATTTTGGTAAATTGTGATCAAACAGTGACTGTCTGTATTCAGTCCAGTATTGGCATTAAAACAGTCTCAGAATTGTTGCATCATATTGGGATATTGTTCATTGTTTTGACAAGGGTTTATGTAATAAATTTGCATAGTTGTGACAGTCTACAAATCTGATATTGTATTCAGACTATGAAATCCAGTCATTAATAGAGATGCCAGTTCAGTCCTAGATAATCAGTTGAAATCAGTTTGCATATGAGGGTTTGTACATTAGCCTCAATCTATGTTAGTATTTACATGCATATGAATTAGACATCAGTCCATTATTCTCAGATATTGCTATCAGTGATTGTATTGGTTGGTATATTGTCATGATTTGTAAGGGACATTGCATTGAAATCTGAAAAGTATTGTCACAGTCTGAGAATAGTTATTTGGAATCAAATAATTGTAGTTGGATCAATATAGTTGCAATTATGTTGGCTGTCATCAATTAGTGATCATTTGAATAGCTTATATTCCATTGTCACTCTATTTATTTCATTGCTATATCAGCATTGTTCTTTGTGGATTCGTTGCACCACAATTACCTCTGTTCAGTATTTACATTCAGTGGGGCTAATCAGTTTGCATGCCAAGTGTTTGACGAATTGCCTAAGTTCAGTTTGAGGGATTTAGTGACCTATATAGTACGGGTCATTACAAAACCCCAAAAATGGGTTTGGTGGCTCATCTAAAGGATAGTGTTTGGTCGCCCATAGGTTCAGTTGAACTAGTTCCGACCAAACCTATCTAAGTGGCATCCAATGTGGTAGCCAAGTAAGCAAAAAAATGTGAGTCTCAAAAGTTCTCACTTCTGGATCTGAATTCTTTGTCAAAATTTAACTTTCTCTAAAATCTAAAAATACCCTTTTGTAGTGCTCGAAGTCAAGATTATGGTCATGTAATTTTTATTATGTTTTGATTTCATATAATATATTATAAGTTGAAAATACTTCAAGTAGGTATTTTAACATTTAAGAACACGCTTGTTTGAAATAAAAATAAAAATAACAAATCATGTCAAAAAATTTAAAACTTATATTTAAGACTAGAGGAGAGAGTCCTCTTTAAGAATATATAATTTTTTTTTAATGGTGTAGATTTGATAGGAAAAATTTGGTGCGAACAAAAAACTGTTAATTTCAGGTAACACCGACTTTGGATTGTTATAACAGACAAAATATATACCGAAATCCAATCTTTCTTTTTTTATGCACTAGTTATACATGTCATCTAAAACATATTATGAAATCAGAGAAAAAAAAAATTATTTGCATATAGTTTTTTGGTGGGAACTAGACCCTAGATTTTCAACATATTTTAGCAATAAAAAAATGGACTTCAAAAATTAAAAAACTATGTCAATTTTTGTTCAATTTTTTTTAAAACAAATTATAAGCATAAACTTCATCAAATTTTACACATTTCATTAGTTTACATTATCTTCAAATTCTAAACACAAATGCCACTTTTATGTCATTAAAGTTGAAAAAATTACATGTTGTCATCATTTTCCTTTATAAAAGTGTGACACAGGTTTGTACTTTTACCCTATTGTTGTTACTTTTTGTTTATATTTTTTAATGAAGATCTTATTATACAACAAAGTCTTGTCATTGTGAAGTTTCTATTAAATGTTGGGAGGATAGTATTGATGATTAAAATATATAGAAGTGGAGAGTAACACAAGTTTGATTGAATTACGGTGTGCATTGAATAATAGAATTTTGGAATTTGTTTTGATTTTATTTTTGATATTTAGATTTGTTCTATATGATTAAATGTTTCAAAGTAGAAAGAAATAAATTAATAAAGAATCACTTTGACCATTTAATTTAAATAAGATTTATAATTTAATAAGAAATTAAGTCGTAAAATGATGAAGGAATGTTGGTTTATGATGGTAATGATTTATTAGATCTAATTACATTATTTGATGAGGAGCATATATGGGCTAGAGAAGTTTTTATATTACATTGATTTTTATTTTGAATTTGAACATTCTTTAGTCTTCCAATGCATGAAGAACAATGTGACTTTCCACTAATGATAAAGTAGATATCTATTTATATTACAACTTGAAAAGATTGTGTAAGAAAAGGATACATATTTGTTGAGTCTTTTCCTCTACATTATTGAGCTAAATTTCTTTTACATGCATTTTCATGGAAAATTAAAAATCACATAAAAAATTAAAATGTACATTATTGAATTGAAAAGTCAATTACAAATCCCTAGGCTGAAAGAAAGATCAATACCATTGCTCTTCTTCTAGTATTGAACATAATATGTGCAAATACATTCAACATAATATCAACAAAATAACATAATTAGAAGAATCATAAAATCCCTACAATCTATGATAATTTATTCATATTCTTCTTGATATGATTCATGTGAATTTTATTGTTGCAAAAATTTTGGATCAAACCCTATGATCCATCATCTTGTTTTGATAATAGATGATAAAATTTGAATTGCAACATGAACAACAATAAAATTTATACCGTCAAATCCAAAAGAATATAAACAAAATATCATAATATCAAATAATACTCCATATATAATAATAATAATTAAACTAATACTAAAACAAAACGTTACTAAAATTCATATCAACCACTAAATAAATATCTTGGTATAGCCTATTGAAATGATGCAGACAAAGTGGGTAGAAAAGTAGGTTAGTGAGGTAGTCAATATAGAAGTATGTACCTCTGCAATTGCAAACATGTTGCCCACAATTAAGGTGAAACAATTTGCTATGACCACTCATCCTTTACATTATCCTTCAAACACGTCAAGACTCACTATTCAATGGATGCGGCTATCCTCATGAAAGAATGCACCATCGTACAAAATTTGGACATTGTGACATACATAAAACCACATAAAAAGACATAAACGAGACCATGGGATCCTTGAAAAGAAAGGACATAGGTTCTTACTTTTGACTGATGATGAGACGTGCAATAAAGTATGTGAAAGGTGAATTAGACTAGAAAGAAATTAAACTGTTCAGTCAAATGCACTGAAAAATCTAACCGCATAAGGAGACAGTAACCGTGTGATGGAGACTGTGAAGAAAGGACATGAAACAGATAGTTAGGTGTGGTGTAAAATGTTAGGGGTTACTGCATCTGTTAGCGGTGACAGGACAATGTTAGCAACAGTTCCATTTACAGTTACCTATTATGCAGATATAATGACATGGAAAATAGTGGCATGGAAAACACCTAACGGTTACCTATTTTGCAGATGTAATGGCATGGAAAATAGTAGGACCAAAAAAATAATGGTTACCTATTCTACTGATATAATGACATGGAAAACACTGGTGCATTCACAAATCTGACGACCGAAGGAGAGATATTAGTTTTTCTTGGATGCAACCAGATGTTATGCTGGTTAGTAACCGGGCCTATCTGACATTAATCGGCCAAACAACCTTCACCGGGCAGCTTAACAAAGCTCCCCTTAATAGATTCTATGTGGTCCCACTGACAACAGTGGATAGGTGGCAATCGGGTGTGATCCCATTAAGATAAAAGACGTGCACCTTGTCGATTAAGGGATAGCGCCAACTGTGAGATAAAAAATGATCTAACGGTGAAGATATAAATGAAAAAATTTCACGTAAGGTACTTGGCCTATCACCAAAATCGGTCCACCATTTGATTAACCACCCAAATAACCTTCACCAAGTGGCTTAATAGATGTTATGTGGTCCCCATTGACAACCATGGATAGGTGGCATTATGGCATTATCCCTTGAAGTACTTACTGAAGCTCTTTCAACCTTCACGGGATCACGCCTATTTAACACATGTCCCAATTCCTTTGACTTGAAACTCACCAAGATAGTAACTGTGCCAAGGATATTGTGAAGAAAGGACATGAAACAGACAATTAGGTGTGGCGTAAAATGTTAGGTGTTATTGCGTTTGGTAGCGGTGACTGGACAATGTTAGCGATAGTTACATTTACAGTTATGCAGACATGTCAAAAACATAGAACACTTGGCACAACGCACATGCGCACTTACATTAGGGCATCATAAATGTAATTGTGCTAGCCTAATCCATCGATACACGCAAGTGGGACCAAACAAATAATAGTTACATATTCTGCAAAGACGATGACATTGAAAACACTAGTGCATTCAAAAATCTGACGACCAATGTAGAGATATTGATTTTTGATGGATGCAACTAGATGTTACACTAGTTAGTAACTTGGGCCATCTAACATTAACTACCCAAATAACCTTCACCTTAACAGATGCTATGTGGTCCCACTGACAACTGTGGATAGGTTGCAATGAGGCACGATCTCATTAAGATAATAGACATTCACCTTGAGGATTAAGGGATAGCACCAACCGTGAGATCAAAAATGATCTAACGATCAAGATATTGCTAGGTGGTCCCCATTGACAACCGCAGATAAGTGGCATTATGGTGTTATCCCTTGAAGTACTTACTGAAGCTCTTTCAACCTTCACGGGATCATGCCTATTTGATGCATGCCCCAATTCCTTTGACTTGAAACTCGTCGAGATAGTAACTATGCGAAGGAGACTGCGAAGAAAGGACATGAAAAAAATAGTTAGGTGTGGCGTAAAATGTTAGGGGTTACTGCATCTGGTAGCTGTGACTGGACAATGTTAGCGATAGTTACATTTACAGTTATGTGAACATGTCGAAAACATAGAACACTTGGCACAGTGCACATGCGCACTTACATTAGGGCATCATAAATGTAATCACACTAGCCTAATCCATCGATACGTGCAAGTGAGACCAAACAAATAATGGTTATATATTCTGCAGAGACGATGGCATGGAAAACACTGGTGCATTTAGAAATCTGACGACCGATGTAGAGATATTGATTTTTGATGGATGCAACCGGATGTTACACTGGTTAGTAACCGGGCCTGTCTGACATTAACCGCCCAAATAACCTTCACCTTAACAGATGCTATGTGGTCCCACCGACAACTATGGATAGGTGGCAATGAGGCATGATCCCATTAAGATAATAGACGTTCACCTTGAGGATTAAGGGATAGCGCCAACCATGAGATAAAAAATGATCTAACGGTCAAGATATTGCTAGGTGGTCCCATTGACAACTACAGACAGGTGGCATTATGGTGTTATCCCTTGAAGTACTTACTGAAGCTCTTTCAACCTTTGTAGGATCACGCATGTTTGATGTGTGTCCCAATTCCTTTTCAAGCAACACAAAAAGAAAATGATTTTTTTTATCGACATTGCACTTATGTACTTGCGCACAAGTTATCAAAAACACATAACATTTTCCATAATCATTCCTACGCACCTAGAAAGGAAAACACATAATAGTTTTGGTGATGACATGACCGGACATTAACAATTCTGTATCAAATGAAAAAAGGCAATTTGCCATGGGAAAAGGATGAGGGAATTAATTGCCACCAACTCACTTGTCCTTCATCTTCTTTTGCATTTAATTCAGCCCTATGCATTTCTTGTGAAGTTAATAGTGGTTCAGCCATTGAAAAGCATTCTGCATTTTTCGTGAAGTTAATAGTGGTTCAGTCGTTGAAAAGCATTTTGCATTTTTTGTGAAGTTAATAGTGGTTCAGCTGTTGAAAAGCATTCTGCATTTTTTGTCAAGTTAATAGTGGTTTAGCCGTTGAAAAGTATTTTGTGTTTTCTGTGAAGTTAATAGTGGTTCAACCATTGAAAAGCATTTTGCATTTTCTGTGAAGTTAATAGTGGTTTGTCTGATTGAAAGCAGTGTGTGTTTTCTGTGAAGTAAATATTAGTTTGTCCGTTTGAAAGGGGAAAAGCACTCTGCATTTTCTATGAAGAGGGCTTCACTGGGAGACGAAAAAGATTACGTACTTTTGGGTGAATTTTTAAAATAGAAGAGAAGCCAAGAATAGGTGTGTTGTATATATAAATTTTTAAAACAACATTTATATTTATTTGTATTTGTGTGAATTTTTTGTGTTATAGTAGGTCCTTATAGTAGTTTGTCTTCATAGTTTAAAATATGATTTGTTTTGGGTTTTGAACATTAGGATGTATTCATTTCACATTACTATAGAATTATTGTTTTAACAGTTAATAGATTTGGGTTTTGATTTGGTTGGGTTGTAGATTCACGAGGAGCACCAAAAATATTGTAGTTATAGGCATTGGGTGTCTATGGAAAAAAAACTCATCTAGCCATGAATGTGTAGGGTGTGAGACCTACCAGATAGTCATATTTATACTACCTTGTTTTCCATGCTTTTAGTACTTATTTAACAGATATACTAGACTTTTGAGACACCTATGTATTTGAGGATTTGTTGAATCCTATACTATATGTTCGGTACCTAATTATGTAATCAGGGTACACTCAAGATACTACATGTTTTGATTTAGTTTTAGTTACATTATTGTTACATATGATGTTATATGATGTTTTAAAACTATTGTGATGAAAAGTTGGTTTAGGAAACCAAAGTTATGCTTAGTTGATTGATTTACAAACATAGTTTTAAACCATGCAGTATTGATGCATTATGTTTATATATCATGTTGATTGGACCTACTGATGTGTGCAATGAGTGTGCAGGATAAGTTGACCATGGATCTAAATGCGGGGATCCAGTATTGGAACTTATGTTTTATACCGTGCAATTCCAAGGTCCTCTTTGTAAAAGAAATGTGGACCTCGTTGTATAGTCTTTTATTCGTATATGTGGTTTGCATGAGTGTATCTAATTTAGAAAATATCTATGTGAATTAGCCATGTCATTTGTTTTATTAAATGTGCCAAATTTGACAAATTTTGGCTTAAGTGTTGGCATGCTTAAATATTTTATTATTGTTTGGGTCAAGGGCTTGACTAGGGTGTAACCTTAGGGTAGGATCAACTAACCTTGGGTTGGCAAGTTTCTAGAAGTCAACCAAGACCAAAAATCCGTGCATAAACTTTAGGTGGGGTTTAAGAAGGTCATTTGGGCTCCCATAGGTTAACTGGGGTCAATTTTAGCTACCCAGGTTGATACCTTAGGGGTTAGGGGTCATTTTCAACCCATTAAGAGCCTTAAAACTCATTTATGACCCCCTTAAAGTCAAGGTTTTTATTTTGGTCAAAATTGAAGAGTTGTGAGGTTTTGGTTAACCTCTCTCTTCTTCCCAAACTTGCATTCAACTCCATTTATGGTGAAGGAAGGAAAGTGGGAAGAAGGGAATGGAAGTTTCTTCCCCTCTTCTATTTAGCTCCTAGATTTTAGGAGGTTTGCCTATTTAGGAGGAACTTGAAGAAGGGTTTAGTTGTTCACCCACTCTCTATTCTTAGAGACAGATTCAAAATTGAGGAAGCCTTTTAGAGGAAAGAACTTGGAAGGAAAGCTCTTCTCAAAATCACAATCCACTAGAGCTTTGGAGTAAGGTTGGTCTCCTTTAGAGTAAATTCTTTATTTCTTGATGTTCTTGAGCTTGAAACTCCATTAATGGAGTCCTATGTAAATTTTTAGTTATTTTCAAGTTGTTTGTTTTTAGTTTTAGTTTGTTGTGTTTAATTTTTGTATAAATTTGGGATGGGATTCCTCAAGGCTTGCTCACCCTAGGGAGGGTGGAGTAACCTTGAAGGGGGTAGAAGGTAGTAGACCCAAGTTGTGTAGAGTCTCCCATGTGTGGAGTGATAAACATGGGATTCCATGATACCCATGATGCCAAGTATGACCTCCAAGCATTTGGGGGGGCATAAGGAGTCTAGACAATATCTTCTTGAAGATGGTCATCTCAAGTCAATGTGTGGCTTGGGAAATCTGTATTGTACTATGGCTTCTCCACCTGGTAGTCCACCTCTACCCTATTTTCAGAAAGACCTCTAGGAGACCTTCTTATTGTTATACCTTGTTGGGAAGTATGTTGAGTATCTTCATGTTTTGTTGTTTCTTCATGTATGATTGTCTGTTTAAACCTTGTTCCAGTTGGATCCCCTAGCTCGAGGGTGGCCATGAAATGGCCTAGGTTGGGAGGTGAGCCTCCATGGTCAACCTTGCTTATATAGGTACCCAGTGACACATGGCTTGTAGAAACTGTGGACTTAGAGAAATCTCAGCTAGAAACTTGTAATTTTCCTTCCCAATTTATTGTGAAGTTTAAATTGCAAGCTTATGTTTGTAATGGAATCAAGGATTCCTTGTAAAAAAAAAATATTATTTTGAATCTATCAATCTATTGCAAAAAGTTGTATATGGGAAATGTGGAAATTGGAAAAATAGGTTCTTTTGTTGAGCAATTCCAATAAAACAATATTGTTCTAAGTGTAGGGATTATTTGAGAAATAAAGGACAATCAAAAGTTATAGTATTCAACATTGTAATTTCCACATTCTACGATTAAATGGAGAGTAGGAATTTTCCCTTGTAAAACTAAACTTCCATTCTTGTAAATATATTTGAGAAAATTAAATTAGAGGTATACAGGTACAAGAATTTATTTAAGCACCATTATGAATTTATTTGAAAATTCATGTTTCGTATTTGCATAAATAACAACACACTAAACAAATATTTGTATGTATCGATAGTTGGAAATTAATTTAAATAAATTTCTATTTGTAATCAAATGAGGGATTAATTTTATACTTAGAATTTTTTTTTTAGAAATTACAAAATAAATAAATAAATATAAAATGTTGGAAATGAAAATTGTTAAATACAAATCATGCAACACGAATTATAGATTGCTCCTATCATTTTTATTTTCAAATTTATTTTTTCCTTATACTCCCTGTTTTCATATTTAGGAAATAAGACACACCAGTATTTATTTTAATAAAAATTTTTGTTTATTTAGTAAATACATATTTGTTATATATATTTATAGATGTAAATATATATAAAAAATACAAAATGATAAGCTTTTTATATATAAAAAATCTATATATGTGCCTTTTTAAAAAAACTTTACTTATCATGTTTTAGCGCAAGGCACTATTAAATTTTTTAATATTTTTTTTTAAAAAAAAAATTTGTTCTTCATTGGGTGGGCGGGCCGAAGCCCTAACTCGACCCCTACACTCGGCCGCTCGCATACAGTAGCTATGGCCACTGTACCGAGCACAGTGGGCGAGCACGGCGAGCCGTGCTTCCCACTATGCTCACACAGTGGCATATCCACTGCGGGCCACTGTGGGAGCCGCCTGCTAAGACACTGCCGCCACCGCTCCCGTGTGCCCCCTTCTCCGCTTCCTCATTATTTATTCAGTAATGATGTAAATAAAAGCTTAGCTCATATGTAGCATTTGTATCGATTTTAATATATTTAATAGGATTGTATTTTTTTTAATTTATTTAGAATTGTGTGTTGTTAAATCTATTTTATTAATTATATTTAAGATAGATTTATTTTTATAAAAGTCTAGATTTAATTATTTAGGTTAAGAATTACATTAAATAGTTTCTATTTAATAAAGAGAGAAATTAAATGTTATTCTAAATCTATTTCACTAAGGAAAGTTTATTATGTGGAATAGTCATTTGGGTTTTATTTTAATCATTTGTTTATTTCATTAAATGATAAACGTAGTTTTATCAAAATATATGGATAATAAAATTATAGGATTTTGTTATAATGTTAGTAGAAGAATATTTCTTTTAACAAAATAAAAATTGGTCGTATTACCATTAAAGGTTTTTCTAAATGGGATTAAAATGGTTATTTAATTATAGATACACGTTTTATCGATAAAACGTATTTTAAACACCTCCTAGCCATTGACCCTCTGGTATTTCTTATCATTGGAGGTCATGACAACTTTTTCTTGCACAATTGACTTTTTGGTCAACTCTAGTTGACTTTTAGTCAACAGTCCTGATTTGCATACCTGTCGAAGCTAGTAACCTAAGGGAAACTTTATAGCTTGTTTTAGAGTTGTTTGATGAAGTTTAACTTTTGGTCAAACTTGGTCAACCCTTTTGATTGACCTTTGGACTATCGTCAGACTCTTCTTTATTATCAGTTGTCTATTTTACCTTTGCACCATTTTGCGTGCACATAGGGTCTTGTGCTAGATAGTCTTCTCTCCTCAGTTGCATTAGTATGATGGTTTGTAGTTCCTTTGTAAGGTTTAAAAAAAAAATTGTAGTTGTGTTTTGCTCAACTTTTGGGCATGACATTTTGGTATCAGAGCACGATTTAGTTAACCTTGGGAACCTAACCCGCTTCATAGTTGCCAAAATTTTGTCTTGTTATGTGTAGGATGCCTCCACTCATCCGTTTAGCTCATAGATGTGGGCAAGGACGTGGACGTGGACGTAGGCATGTCTCTTTATCCCAAGAAGAGGTACAGTCAGAGGTAGAGATTCGAGAGGAGAGCCAAGATCCACCTCTCGAACCACCTCCCAATGCGAATGCAAAATTACTTCAGGCCTTTCAGAACCTTGTAGGACTTATTCTTGATCGTATGCCTCCAGTTGTAACACAGAATGTGCAACAAGGTACAGAAGGACATGGGTCCTCAACTAGGGAACATAGTAGGAGTCCTTCTAGATTTGCAAAGGTTCAGGCCAAGCCAAAGGTTGGTTCCATCAGGGGACCAGAACCTCCACCCAGAGATGAGATTCGTATATATGAGAGACCACCTCCTGACATAGGTGATCAGATTAGAGAGTTGATTTGACTTAACCCTCCACCTTTTGCGGGATCTATTGAGGGTACAAAGGCTAAATCTTGGCTTATAAGCCTTGGACGATGCTTTGGATTATGCCCTTATGGGAGTAACCTTAAGGCACGCATGGCCATTCACCTTTTGCGAGGGACAACCTCCACGTGGTGGAGACAAGAGGAGTTCAAAGGGCACTTTGATATGAACACACTCACTTGGGAAACCTTCTTGGAAAGGTTTAGGGCCAGATACTTGTCAGAACAGTTTCGTCAGTGTCGTATAGACGAATTTCATGATCTACAACAATGAGGACTTTCAATGGCTCAATATGAGAGAAAATTCCTCAAGCTCCTCCCTTATGTAGAGTACATGAAGGATGAAAAACTTCAAGTCAATCACTTTATCAAAGGATTGAACCACACCTTATATGACATGGTACTCATGACACCACCCAGAGACTTGCACTACACTGTTGAGAGAGCAGTCATAGCTGAGGAGATTAATAGAGGATCTCAGAACTGTAACTCCTCATATCAGTCTTCTAGTTATTAGAAACCCCCTTGGAAGGGTAATCATAGGAAAAATTCAAGGAATTTCAAAGCCCCACAGCCTCAATAGCAATAGTCCCAGCAAAGTCAGGCACCAAAGCAATCACAGGGACAGCAGGGCACAAAACCCAAATAGTGGAACTCACAGGTTCCTAAGAAGGGACCAAAGTCACAGGCCCCTTACACACCCCCAACACAGTCACAACAACCCTTTAAGGGTGGGTATAGTAGGTCTACTCAGACAAGAGGTTCACATCAGTCCAGGCCTCAGGGCATTCAGGTACAAAATTGAGGGCCATGATATTCTTGTGGTGCCATGGGGCACATATCTAGGGAATGTCCTCAGAAGGGAAATCAGTGGGCAGAAATGTCTGAGCCTACAGTTGGGGACATGGGCCAGTCCCACAAAGTGTTTGTAGTGGTAGACAACCGTTAGGCAGAACACTAGGCCTCCATCATCGAGGCATCAGGTATGATCAGAGGTAGTGTAGTCTTTATCCTTTTTGATACTAGAGCTACTGACTCCTTTGTTCCTCCATTGGTCATGGAGCGTTGCAGGCTAGTGGTAGCTAGGCAGGACGCTAGATGGGAAGTTGAGTTAGCTTCAGGAGCTAGAGTGTTGGTTACCTCTTTGGTTAGGGTGTGCCTGATTCAAATTAGTGGTTTAACCACCTTAGTAGACCTCAGAGTTACACCTCTTGGATCTTATGGACTAGTTCTTGGCATGGATTGGCTTTATGCTCACAGGGCCAAGCTAGATTGTCGTAAGAAGTTGATCGAATGTTTGGATGATGATGGCAATGCTACTATGATATCTGGAATCCAGAGGCTGTTATCCCTTCGTATGATCTCCGCTATGCATTTTAAGTGAAGCATACAAAAGGGATGTCAGATGTTTTCTATCACCATCAGCGATAGGGAAGATGAGGCAGAACAAGAAGCCTCATTGGATGACCATCCCATACTACAAGAGTATGCAAATGTGTTTCCCTCAGAGCTACCTGGTATGCCACCTCGAAGGGCAATAGACTTTCATATAGATCTTTTTCTAGGAGAAGAACTAGTTTCCATAGCACCTTATAGGATGACCACTAATGAGCTTAATGAGCTCAAGTTGCAACTTGAGGAATTGTTAGAGAAAGGACACATTCATCCTAGTATTTCTCCTTGGGGTGCACCTGTGATCTTTGTGAAGAAGAAGGATAGATCCCTTAGGTTGTGTATGGATTACTGACAATTGAACAAGGTAACCATCAAGAATCGGTATCCACTTCCTAGGATCGATGACCTGTTTGATCAGTTTCAGGGCGCTAGAGTGTTCTCTAAGATTGACCTTAAGTCGGGTTATCACCAGTTAAGGATAGTGGATAGTGATATCCACAAGACTGCATTTCACACCAGATATGGCTACTATGAGTTCACCATGGTTCCATTCGGTCTTACAAATGCTCCTGTTGTATTCATGAGTCTTATGAATGGAGTATTTCATACTTTCCTTGACAAGTTTGTGGTGGTATTCCTTGACGATATCTTGATCTATTTGAAGAATGAGAGAGAGTAGGAAGAGCACCTGAGACAAGTAGTGCAGTCCCTTAGAGATAATCAGCTTTATGGCAGCTTGTCAAAATGTGCCTTTTTCAGATCAGAGGTCAAGTATTTAGGCCATGTGATATCTGGCGATGGGATCTCATTAGACCCATCAAAGATTGAATCCATTATGAATTGGCTAGCACCTACCTTAGTGATAGAAGTGAGAAGTTTCATGGGTTTAGTGGGTTATTACAGACGGTTTTTTGAAGGTTTCTCTCGAGTAGCACACCCTATTACTTCTCTTTAGTGAAAAGGAAAGAAATTTGAGTGGACTGAGAAGTGTGAATGAGCTTTCCAAGAACTCAAGAGAGCATTGACCAGTGCACCCATTCTTGTTGTGCCAGAACCTTCAACAGAGTTTTTAGTTTGCACAGATGCTTCCTTAGATGGTTTAGGGGTAGTTCTTATGCAGGATGTGTATGTGACTGAATGTGACCTCTAAATTAGGCACAACACAACATGGTCATTATTCACTTGATAGAATTTGGGAGAGAGTATGAAGAACTCAATCCAAATTCCATGGTGAGGTGACCTGTTGCCTCCTATGTGAATGGGGTGTTTGAATACTCTCAGAACGAGAGCCAACAACCAGGAGACCAATTCAACAATGGAGGATTTGAAAGAAAATATGAGCAAAATGAAACTAAGCTAAGAATGAATGCAATTAATCTAGAAAACTTTGAAAGAAATATGAAATGCAGATTTTTATTTGATTTTGAAATAAAGATGATATTAGACTAAGAACAAGTAAGCAAATTTAATCTATATGTGAAATGCAATTACACTAATATGAGAAATTAAACTAGATAATCCAATAAATGAGCTTTGAAAATAATGAGATATCAAACTAAAAAATGCTATAGTGTAGATGCTCTCAAAAATTGCTCTCTTGAATGAGAAAAAGAGGTTCATTAAATAGACCAAGCCAGAAGAGGAATGAATAGTTTCTTGATTCGAAATGGTGGACTCTTCATTCCTAATTGAGACAAAAAAGCATGATTTATTTAATTAAAAGAATGGAATTTGCCACATGTGGGGAGTGACCTTTCGAGTAATTTGAATTATTAAATTCAAATAAAGAGGTGTCCATTCAATTAACTAAATATTTATTAATTCCTTTCAAGGGTATTTAGCTAAAGGGGGTGGAGTTTAATTTAATTAAAAGTACTTAGGACTTCATAATTAAATTAACTTATCATAGAGATTATTTAGCCAAATAAAGTCTAGGACTTAGGAATTATTTTAGCATTTGATTATTGCAATTTATGGTCTTTGCAATTGACATCAAGTCAAATTAAGTCAGGTAGGAGAGAGAAAATTGCCTAGGGAACTAGGACCTTGGTGATGTAGAATCTAGATAATGCACCAAAATTGATGACGTTAAATAGGTGCCAATTTTGGGGTATTACAGGATGGATGAGCTATAGCCTATGAGTCTAGGAAATTGAAGAATCATGAGCTCAACTATCCTACCCATGATCTCGAACTTGCAGCAGTGGTGCATGCTTTAGTAAGATGGTGACACTTCCTTTTAGGACATCGATTCGAACTTCATTCAGACCATCAGAGTCTACAATACATCTTCACTCAACCAAACCTTAATGCTAGGCAATGGAGATGGATAGAGTTCTTGTGTGAATATGATTTTGATGTTCACTACATCAAGGGGAAAGAGAATGTTGTTGAAAATGCTTTGAGTAGGAGACGGCATGATCTTTCTTCTATGGGAGCCTTGAAGAATCCCATCCCAAATTTATACAAAAATTAAACACAACAAACTAAAACTAAAAACAAACAACTTGAAAATAACTAAAAATTTACATAGGACTCCATTAATGGAGTTTCAAGCTCAAGAACATCAAGAAATAAAGAATTTACTCTAAAGGAGACCAACCTTACTCCAAAGCTATGGTGGATTGTGATTTTGAGAAGAGCTTTCCACCTCTACCCTATTTTCAAAAAGGCCTCTAGGAAACCTTCTTATTGTTATACCTTGTTGGGAAGTCTGTTGAGTATCTTCATGTTTTGTTGTTTCTTCATGTATGATTGTCTATTTAAACCCCATTCCAATTGGATCCCCTAGCACGGGGGTGGCCATGAAATGGCCTAGGTTGGGAGGTGAGCCTCCATGGTCAACCTTGCTTATACAGGTACCCAGTGATGCAGGGCTTGTAGAAACTGTGGACTTAGAAAAATCTCAGCTAGAAACTTCTTGTAATTTTCCTTCCAAATTTATTGTGAAGTTTAAATTACAAGCTTATGTTTGTAATGGAATCAGGGATTCCTTGTAAAAAAAATATTATTTTGAATCTATCAATCTATTGCAAAAAGTTGTATATGGGAAATGTGGAAATTGGAAAAATAGGTTCTTTTGTTGAGCAATTCCAATAAAACAATATTGTTCTAAGTGTAGGGATTATTTGAGAAATAAAGGACAATCAAAAGTTATAGTATTCAACATTGTAATTTCCACATTCTACGATTAAATGGAGAGTAGGAATTTTCCCTTGTAAAACTAAACTTTCATTCTTGTAAATATATTTGAGAAAATTAAATTAAATTAAATTCTTACTCTGATGCCCTGAGTTATGCCAATGTCGAAAACACACAATAGCTTACACAAAGGCACAGGAAAAAATAAAGTTACGTTGATAGAAGTTATGGGCATAACATTGCCCATGGAGATGGGCCCAAAATGCCAAATGTTACAGTGATAACCTGGGTTATGTCGATAGTGAAAGCACACAACACTTTATGCACCAGTATAGTATAAGTAATTTTATCCCTATAGAAGTCATGTGTGTAACATTGCCCATTGGGAGTGGCCGTAAATCTTACATTGAGGTATTTGCGATGTACAATATAGAAAATAGTTGAAGTTTTCCAACGCGTATTTACGCACTTAAAAAAATTGTGCATCTTAAGTTGAATCACGTAAGTGGCGGCTAATGTCCATACAAAATGCACCAAAGACAATAAAAAGATGATAAACATTTTTTGATCAGATTTGTGAAAACACAGTGCTGGTGTAAATTTACTAAAAATGGGTTCTATTTTTATTTTTTTTTAAATTTTGTCAACGTTGCATTTTGTAAGGAGCTTAGACACATCTATTATGTTTTTTGAAAACCCCTTAATGTTGTCAATGAACCACATAATTTATTTTTTGATAGTTTTTTATTAGCACTTTGCGGTGATGGGGAGAAAATGCAAGTGGCACCTGCTTGCACAACTTGAAGTGCAAGATGGAGGCAGTGGTGTGCATCCTTTCTCATCTAATGAAATTTATTGGAGTCCAATTGGTGTGGAAGATGATGAGGTGATGGACTTGTGTGCGGCAATTCCAGTCATTAGAATTGAGGCTTTTGTCACTGGGGAGTCAAAGAGGGAAGGTATGGAATGTGCATTTGTTCGTGTGAAGCACATAGAGCACAGGCATGAAGAGTACATAGAAAACACAATGAAGATATATTCTACATGAGTAGAAACAATCATCATTATAATTGTGATCACAAATTGTCATAATTCATTTATGGTTTATAGCAAGACTCTCTTTATGTGCAGTTATTGGTGTTCATTTGGGCCAGATGATAAGAGGAATAATTCACCGCTAGAGAAATGTGTCTGTCACTTTATAAAGAAAAGAGGTTGTTAGTGCCACTTCAACGTTAAGGTTATGTTTGGTAGACTGGACGTGGCTATTTTGAGTTTCACTGAAATGTTTCACGTAGATGTAGATGGTATAGATTTTCATGGTGTAAATGATCC
This sequence comes from Chamaecyparis obtusa, assembly GCA_027943335.1. Taxonomy (NCBI): domain Eukaryota; kingdom Viridiplantae; phylum Streptophyta; class Pinopsida; order Cupressales; family Cupressaceae; genus Chamaecyparis; species Chamaecyparis obtusa. The sequence goes on along the minus strand of BSBK01002933.1, from coordinate 1,608,670 downwards.
TAGCAATGAGCCACATTCTAAGTTTGCGCCTCACCTTTCTACGGAATGCAACCCTTACATAGAGGACCTGTTGGCAATGGATGTCAGTGTGGATGTTGTCATGGATAGACATCTGACTAATCCATATTTTTTGGGTATGTTGCAGAGGAGAGATACCTTCCTGACGCAGAAAGATGTAATGAATGCATGGAGAAGAGTGAAGTCCAGTCGAGCCCAAAGACATGTAATTGACCCCACTAGTATCCTTAAATGGAAACAATTGGATTAGAATAATTTCTTCTATTGGCACTAGCCACAGAATGATGAGACACCTTTCATTATGGGTATCCAAACCCCATAGATGCTTGATATGATGGTTTGACACTCACACAATTATATAATCTCCATGGATTCAACATTTTTCACCAACAAATATGGGGTGAGACATCTACAATTGTGCTTGCAGTGAGTAGTGTAAAGTCTTTCCTATTTTTTATATGTCATTAATATATTACAGTCATCATCATTGTCTTTACCATGTGTAGTATCAGTTGTACTTGCTGGTCGTGTTTGACAAGCAACAATCTAGGGTTCCTATTGCATGGGTCATGTCCTCCTGTAACATAATTGAGGACATTGAAGGGTGGCTATCTGTTATTTGTAGACAAGGAAAGGAGTCTAGAAATAGGTGGATGGTGAATGCTTTCTTGAATGATGATGCCAACGCTGAGATACAAGCCATTTAGTAAGTTCTTTATCTCTTAGTTTGACCAGCCATTTCAACTGGAATTTTAACTCCATATGTAATTATGTTTACCTAGTTTTCGATCACCGACCCCAGTCACACTCATATTCATGTGCACCATGACATCTTTTCAATGTCATGTCATTCTATGCACTTGGCACATGCGTCGGGCATGGCTGAAGACTCTGTAGAAGTATGCATCGAAAGATCAAGTGAAGATAATGTTTCAATGCCTTGACACGATAATGACGACAATGGGTGAGAGTGAGGAAATCACTCATAGGTTATTATAAGAGTTTTTTGTTGAGTTTTTCGATCAGCCACAATTTCTAGACTATTTGTATAGGACATGGTGTCAAGGGGATAGTCGTATAGGTAAGAGATCTCTGTCTTTTTGTGCAACCATTTTTTTATTTTGCAATACTTGTGTTGTTAATTACAGTGCATTTCCTTTAAAGCTAGTCACGCATTATACACATAGAAACATGGGCAAAAAGCTCTAGAGTCTTCCCACATACAAATCAGGACACAAATTCCACCATAGAATCATACCATTACACGTTGAAGATGCGGTACCTTTGCGACCATCAAAATAAATGTACACGTCACATTGATAATCTATACTTCACCCTTGTTTACAAGATGGAACCATTCTACAGGCAAAAGGAGAAGTTACAAGATGCTGGTTTCATCAAGAACTATAGGGTGCAAAGTTTGGAGAAAAGTATAGAGAAGGAAAAGGCAATTCCTAATGACGATTGCTTTCTTGATGAAAGTAGACTAGGATTCTACTTTGTGAGAAGCCAGACATTGTGTACTTTTTATTTGGTCAGACCTTGTGGTGATCACAGTTATGTGTGTGATTGTCCTTGGGCCCTGCAGGGAAATACATGCAAGCACGCATTGAAGGTTTTAGCCATGACTACAGGAGGTGTTAGTGGCAAGTGAATGTTTTGTGGCAACTTACTCTTTATTTGAATGATGTAATTTTGGTATGGATTTGTGCATTCATCAATTTCATGTAAAATGAATTTTTCAATGCAGGCAATATCCACACGGACAATGATTTTTTCACATTAGAGATGGATAGTTCGCCAACTCATATGGGCATTAAGAATGCACGATAGGGCGCATATAGTTTAGACTACCCCGAAAGGGTAGTTGATAGGGTAGTTGATATTTAATCACCTCTCCAAACAATGGATCAGTGGAATGAATTGATCAGGTTGTTGAAGTCAGTGATGAAAATGAAGCCACAGACACATGACCAAGTGAAAGCATTCTCATATTGCGTCGGCTATTTTCTTATTGATCTAGACCAGTTTGGGGCTTTGCCATTTAGCCTGACTCCCAACACAGATCCATCTGAAATGAGCATAGTTCAGATGCATCCATGGTTTAGTGCTAGTAGGGTTCCCATCCCTTGGCGGTGACAATGCACGCGTGGTTCTAACCATGACCAATTGAATGAAGTCTATCCTTCATAGTCATTTGTGTTTCCCATTAGTGGCACCATGAGGGGGAGGTCTAAGAAGGATCCCTTACATTTTGCAAAACATGGTGGGAATGCTTCGTCTACTCCAGAAATCATTGGTGAGCACTTAATTTTTTGAAAAACACGTTCTTTGGGAATGGTTGACAACATTGGATCTTTTTATTTTGCTATTCATTTTTATTGGCAGCCTCCAAACTTAATCAGCAATTGTTTCTTATGTTTTTCAACCACCACCAGCAGCTACCTCAAGGAATCATCGATGGAGATTGTCTTATGACAGTGCCAGTAGTGGCGAAGTTTCTCATGGTAGTGCTAATTAGTTCTCATGCAGAAGATTATGTTCACCTATTCTTTGCCAAGGTTTTTAATTGGTAATGACCCATGTGGTACACAAGTTTCACTGAAAATAGGAACAACAAGAAAATAATTATTGGTGTAACTATCTACCTTTTCACAAGCTCAATATATAGAACCCTGATTTTAAACCTAGCTAAATTCTTACTTATATAAAATCCAAATAAAATGACCCTTCAAATCTAACAATCAACTTAACCCTAATCCTAATACAATTAAATTATAACCAATATTATGAAAAAAGATGAGAAAGTCTAGGATTTAAGGGATCACAATACAAATATATTATTTCTCTCTATTTGTTATCTTCACATTGAATTATCAGTTTTTGATGACCTTTTCTTTGGTACATTTTTTATATATCTATTGGAAATTAATGTGTTTTTTGTAACATACTTGTTAGTTTTTGGCAAGTGTAGAAACTCTTTGATTCAGCTATTGCTCACTTCTATTGGTTAGACATGAACACATTAACAAAAGTACGATGTAGGAGGTATTGTCTTCCAACCATAATACCTTTAAAGTTGTTTATAGTTTATAAACATATGTATGTTTCTATTGATCATTTCAATTATTTGTTTTTTCGCTATGCACATCCTTAAATGTGGTTGACTATTGTACTCATTATATATGCAGATTTATGGCATTCTATGTTTGAGTGTTTCTGCCAGTTCATACATTTATTGAACTCCTAGTCGAGATGCGCGAGATGATCATGCTGCATTTCATTGATGTAGACTTTGTCTAGAGGGGGGTTGAGATGGTAGTTTTTTCAGATGGTGGGGGCAACCGTCATTTTTTAATTGCAATAAATGCGTGGAGGTTTTATCTCACATATGCGGTTGACCGACAGGCTATGGTGGCTGAAGCAAGTATAATTCAGTTTGCAATTATGCACTGGCCAGGATGACTGCCCAAGATTGTAATGTTATGCAGCATGGTAGAGACCACCAACAGGTGAGAGGCCCATCACCTGTTGCCCAGTGACTTCATCTCCATCATATGTGCCCTTTTTTTGAGTAATCTAATTATGCAGGACTACATGGAAGTTTTCAAGACATGGAGAAGTCGGAGTTCACCTCTGAGATTTTGAAGGATCGTGTTGCAATGGCCAAGCTCAAATAGATGATTTTATTATAATGGATTTTCACGAACATAAACATGTTTCATATTGATGATTTGCATCATGTGTATTTTAAATTGACAAATGAATTTGCCAAAAAAGTAGTGTGCTTTGGTCATTTATGTAATTGTGTTTCTATATTTTCTAAGATTTTAGTGCATTTTATATGGAGTTCAGCCAGTCCCATATTAATGTTTCAGTTGTCTGTGGACAAATATTTCCATACCCCGTAATTGCTCCCCCATTCTCTCAACACTTTGTGTTGCTGCCAGTGGTAATATACAATGTTTTGTACTCATTCTTGATTACGTAATGTGTTCTACCAGCCACCCATTCTCCCAACACTTCTCGTTGGTGTTGTTGTAAAAGGACAATTTTTGGTAGTTGCACTTGAATATGTAAGATATTCTGCAAGGGTTTTATACTTAGTTTTTTATCAATGAAATTAGTTGTTTCATGTGTTGTGCTTAAATAAAATCGACTGTTAGAAGAAATCGAGAAATAGGTAGCAAGTTTATTTATGTTGATAGCAACAATGGATAGGAAAGGACAATATGAGGACGTGTATATTTCGACGTAAATATATCATAAAACACACAAAATTTTTGCACTCATGTTTTTGACATAAAAAGCGTTGAGCTCAAATGTATAAGTTTTGCACTCATGTTTTTGACATAAAAAGAAAACTTAAGAAATATCTTATTTTATATATTTTTGAAATATAAGATGAACAGGCTATTGTCAAAATTTATCAGTATTGTATTTATTTTCTTTTCCAAGAAATTTGGTTTTCACATATCAGGGTCCTCGCAGAGGCTCATAAACACAAACAAAATCTAAAGCAACGAAAACAATTTATTTTCATATAAGAGGCGAGAGCCATAAATTTTATTTTATTTTATAAATTGAAAAGTACAAACTTCATTTAGTGCAAGCATTGGTAGGAAAGAATGAAGTTACAAAGACCTCCATTGCAGCCTAGGACAAGTGCAATCCATATCATTACAAATATTTTCTAGTACTATACATGCGGAACACTTAGGTACAGAAGCTTCAGGTTCCTTGCCACAATTTCAGAAATAAATCATATAGTTTACAAAGGACAATACATATCCCACCATTTTCATATGTAGGACAGGTTGTTTATGTCATTACAGTATGGTATATAATAATTCTGACATGACAGTCCAAGTTATGTAGGCCGTTACACTAGAAACTATCGAAATCAGATGACATACAATTATCATTTCCTTACCACAAGTGTCCACTTTGTGTTCATCGTCCTTGGATGCCTTATCCTGATAAAACCTATATTTAAACAAGCATCGTCCATCCTGAGTACACATTAGTATTTACCAAAAAATTATCATCCACATAAATCCTTCCTAGATACGAACAAAATTCAAGATGTTATAATTTAATTATCCATCACTTCGAATAAATAGAGAAAAAGAAAAGTAATATATGGACACATTATTATGTTTGAGGGGTATGCTCTATGTATGTCTAAATATGTACAAAGTAATATCTGGACACATTAGCATGTGTGAGGGGTATGCTCTATGTATGTCTAAATATGTATTTGGTTCAATATATATTTAGAAATGCAATTATTCATCACAAAACTTACAACTTATACATACCGTGACTCTGTCCATAAATAATTTGATAGAATGTATACTAAAAAACCATAGATTTTCTTGTACTACACATGCACAGTCCATATTAAGAGTAATTGGCTTGGTCACACAACTTTGTTCTATAAAAATTGCATAAACCTATCAGATATGTCAGTAGAAGACAACGGATCTTACATCTGATGAAAATCGACGATGAGCCAATCTCAGATCCAAATTAATCACTTCACAATTAATAAGCATACAAACTAACCATAATAGATGGGCGCAATAGTGAAGCCATCATAGATAACAAAACCCAACTACAAGATAAAAGAAAGGATACTGCGAACTCTTTTTTTGAAAACATGATCCATTTTTCCCAAAAAAATAGTGTTCAACATATTAACTTTCAAGACATCCATAATCATTAAGCAATATATAGTGGAATGAAAAAGAAATCCCTGGACACAGACAAGAAAACACGTTCCATGAATATGTCTATATTATTTGTTTTACATTAAGAAAATGAATATGCCCTATTCTAACCTAGGCTCTGAATACAAATAGATATATGCCGCCAAAGCCCCATAGATATAAATATTAAGAGTCATAAACAAATACATACAAAATGTTCATGTAAATAAATAATTTAGCCTACTCAACAAGCCATCAAAGCACATCAAGTAGATTTACAATCTTCAAACCAACGGGGCTCATTTGAAGAGCTAATACGAATTAATAGGCCACAAACAATCCAAAAAAAAATGCTCTAAAACTATAACGTGATGAAACACATCACCGACTAGGGCAAAGCATGGCATAGGACCGTAGACAACATAAACCAAAGAAAAGAGATAAGGAAAAGGAAAGGTTAATATCAAAATTTACTCAGTTGAGTTCAACCCTTATGTGACAAACCCAAATACATAAGTTATAAAAAGAATTGTAATTTCTCTAATTATGCGAATACACAATTAATGTAAGTCCATTTACGTGCATAAGGACTTGCCATGCAAAACCACAAAAACACTCTTAACCTTCTTCAACTGAAATCTTACACAAAATGTTATCATAAGAAAGCCTCTGTCAATGATAGTATGAAGTATAGAGAACCTACATTATATTCGTTGCAATAGATTCATCCTCTATTTCACATTTATACGTATGATTTGTATATGAACCTTCCGAGAAAGGCCATTGCATTTTGCTAATGTCATTTCAAAATAATTAATACCTTTAACAAAACTTTCAAACTCAAAACATTATAAATATTAGGCCTTGCGAACCCATGATTCGACCACAGATAAATGTTGCATATATTCATCAGATTTGTATGTCATGACATGAGCAATGCTTTCCCTTATAGCTATTTCAATGGTAATGAACTTATCCATGAGACAGTGGATCTTCTAAAGCATGGGATAAACATTCTTTTCCTGTTTCAAGTCCTCATCCACCATTGTCCTACACTCATCCACCCACTTGGCCGCACCTCTCATGTCTCCAATCTTCATGTAAAGGTTGGGCAAGCACCCATCCGAAAGACAGTTGAACTCATGCATCTCTAATTTGAGAGATTTGACAAATTCTTTATGTTTATGTTTCAGTATCGTAGCCTCCTACACATCTTTATCAGCATGTGGCCATCTGCTCTTATATTGTTTCAACTTCTCTCAAATCCTACACCCAATTCTTTCAGCATGTTTAATAGCTTTCACATTGTTTGAATGGGACTCCCAAAATGTTTCAGCCCACTCAATAAACTCACCATTCCTTTTTTGCATCAATGCGGAGGCCATTTCAAATCAGATATCGAAATGATCCTCCATATGTGTTGTTTCATTGATTAACCCTCGCTCTTTCAAATCATAGATTTTTGTCTTTGCCTTGCTGAGTCTAACCCATCCATGTTGGATTCTAACCAAGTCCTCAATTTGATTATCAAATACATTCATTGTTCTATCTTCATTGGCTCGTGATGATAGAAGGGCAGTATCTCGCATTCTATGAATTTTAGCCTACCAAGCAAAGAATGTCTTGAGAATTTTTGTTACATTGTCTCCCTCTTTGTGGTCAGCATAAATGGAGGGCATCCCGCAATCACTTAGACTATAAAAATCTGTAAGTTCTCTCCTCATCATCTGGGTGTATAACTGATGCTTGGAGAACTATTGGGATAAAATAGCAAACTTCCACTCAAAATCAACCACAAGATCAGAAAGAACACAAGGTGGAAACTTTGATGAGTAGAATTTAAAGCCGCTTATCAACTTCTTTAACTTTGATAGTGGGCATGCCAAAAAGCACTGCCACTGCAGATGTTTATTCTGAAAGTTGACAAACTCTACAAAAACATTCCATGTTTCTTGTGCATTATTTTTAAGGATGTTTGTCTTGCACTGAATGACACTGCATAGCTCATTGTTACCGACATCACTGGTCTAAGCATCTATAATGGTCTTTTTTAAATTGGCTTGCAACCTCTGGTTCTCAACATTTAATGTTGCAATTGTAGTCTTCAATTTACTAACTTCCTCATGATGAATCCCCTCATTAGGAAGTCCACACGCTGCCTGTAGTTGTTCTTAAAGCCTCTTATTCATAGCCTCCAATGCTGAAATCTTGTCCTCTTCCCTTCATGTAACTGCATGCGACATATTTGCCACATTAACAACTAAACTAGTTTCTTGTACACCCAAAAATTTAGAAGACATTCTCATAAGCAACTGTCCATAATATTTATCCTAAAATGAAATCATGGATGGCTTATTGGTATTGGGATACAATGGCCAAATAGAAAGTACAACAAGGTAATCGTCAAATGCAGAACCAAATACGAGGCTCTGTTCTTCATCTAGCGAGAGGTTAGACAGATCAAGATCCTACCTCCTCATGAGGCTATCAAATGCAATGGCAGACGAAATATCACAACTTTCCAAAAGAAGAATACCACTTTGTGCTATAATTTCTCTCCCATGTTTCAAAGTCATCATTGCCATCAATTCTTCTACCCTTTTGAGTACATCATCATTTACTTTTGACTGCTCCTCTTCACTCAATGATTAAAAATTTAGTCCCCTGCTAGCAACTAGGTTGATGGCCTCTTGTTGGAGAACAAAGTGTTTGAACATCTTTTTTATGAATTTATCATCACCAATTAACTCCTTGTATGCCTCCATTGGCATTCGTATATCTTCAGTCAACCCTCCACCTAACTTGAAAGCAAGAAGTGTTCTTTCATTGGACGGTGGCTCTAGTTCAATTGCTTTTACAATGTCAAAGCGTGTAGGAGGTGGAAGTGGACGAGTTGGGGTCTGAAATGCCTCATATGGAGTGTATGGTATTTTCTGATTAGGAGCCAGTGTTCAAAGTTGTATAATGGAGAAAGGCTTCTGCACAGTAGGAGATGGCCCTAAGCTTGGCGATGAAGTCCCCTCCATGGGTGTAGTTGAATTAGATAGAGTGGAAGATTTGGATGCAGGCCCAATTGGGGATCCAATGGAAGTAGGTGAAGAGGCAGAGTCTATTTCCATTTGGGTGGGCCTACACTCTTGACCCTCACTATTGATTTCATGGGGCAATGGCATGCTATCAACATCAAAGTACAAGGTTGCAAGCATATTTATTTTTGTCTCAACATTACAAGCCAATTTATAGTCAGGTTGATAGTTATCTTCTCTCTTCCTCTAGTGCTCTGAATGTTGTATCTTGTACCCCCTCTCCCTTTGTCTGAGTACATCATCATAGTCTATACAATTACATATCCAATCTTCTAGCTCATCATCTTGGTGAGTTTTATATCCTGGGTATATTGCCTTTATGAATCCCTCTAGGTCATAAAATCTGTAATTCTCATCAGTCATGTTATATTCTTTCATTTTTCTAGGTATCACCTCAAATCCCTTTCTTGATAGGAAGTGCAGAAGACCTTTTATGACCACCTAGACAAGGAAGAAAGAACCTCTCTTTCTATTTGTTTCTCTTAGAGCATATCTTTGTGCAGATTCAAGTTGCCTCGTTACTTCATAGAATGCAATTCTATCAGTGACTATGATCGATAGTGCCTTGGGCACTACTTGACTTCCAAAAACTCTGATCACTGTATGGTCCTTGTAGTAAAACCATGACCCCCAATTGTGATTGATTCCCGTCTCTGGGTTTAAATACTTTGGTTTGAGAAATTGTTTCACTCTATCAAATAGCCCCCATGGGACACTCCCTTTCAAATAAGTCATCAGAGGCATGACAAAATGATTCTCAAACAAAATATAGGATGATGTGCTATCATCCTTGTCCCAAATGTAAGTCCACTCTTGGACTGGGGCCATCTCCCCATCAACACTAGCTTCGACTTTGAGTTTTGGATCCCAAATCTTGAGTCCGCTCCATAGAATCATGTGCATTAAGATGGAGTAGAACTTGAACTTACTACTCTTCCCCTGCTTTATACTAATCAAGGCCTTATGGATGTTATCTACTAATGTTCTCGCATAATCAAAACATCTATGGGCTTTATTTCCCTATATATCCAAGCACATGAGCAACATCCAAATGGGGATATTAAATGTTGCATCCTTACCATGCCACTAACATAAAGCGTAGTATGTATCTTTCATGTATGGAGAAAAAAAATATACATTATATGGAGGCTTGTCTCTAGGACTCAATGCCTTCTTTGCCCTAGTCAAGTGCTTTGGCCTGTGAAGAGAAATTTTGCTTCTATACAAATTATGTAACTTTTCAAAATCATGGCCCATCATATTTGTATCAAGTGGCCACCAGTCCTTGTCTATCTCTAGCATGTATGTCTCCTCTATACTTTCTCTTGTTATCTTGATAATTTCCTTGTTATCATGGGTCAGTACCTATCTCGTGTTAGGGATGTACCTATTTGCAATCTCAAGTATCAAATCCACATTAACAAAAACATTTGGGATAATGATTCTAGCTAAATTGGAATCCCATATGTTCCTGATAGGTTTTTCCTCCTTTCTCTTATTGTAATTTCTTCTCCACAAGGCAAAACCTGTCACACTAGGTCCTAGAATAGGGTCTTTGTATCCTACATGGGTGTTGATTAAGAAATCTTTAGGGCGAGTATTACAGGTTGCTCTTTTTTGGATTCAATGTGACCCTGGTAACTGTCTTGTTATCTCATCGGGATACAAATTCTGATCACAAGGTCCTTCCTTCCGCTTCATGATTACAATTCTTTGGTAGGGTTGATGGGAAGGTTAGGGCTTCGAATTGAAAGATAAATTGCTTACCCTAAGATCACAATCATAATCTATTATGATACATGACCTCTGAAGAATTCAGTAATAAAGAACTATGCACTTGAAATATTCATTCAATTTGTTCATAGAAGTCGATAACGCATAGTGATTTGCATAATTTGTAGGAGGAAAAGCCATAAATGGAATACACATGGGAATGGATAAAGTGTAGAGAATTACTATTTAAGAGCGCAGAAGAACACCTTCACCGGGCAATTCTGCTATAATGTCCCAAACTCGACATCAACCACACCTGCATGCTCAGGCAAGCCAATGAGTTGTTACGAACCGAATTCAAAACCTAGGAAAGGAAATGCCTAAATTGCGGTAGGTGGTAAGGCAATAGGTATTAAGCTATTTGATGGTTCAACAATGAAAGAAATTTGACGGCCTGTTAAATCTTATCGGACCATCATTTTTGAACTATTTGTGCACCTTTGCCTTAATCACGTAAAGCTGATGGCTTGGGGGCCATTGATGTTGGTCAAGATGGTTTGCAAGGGACCCACTCATTGACTTATAAGTGTACACGCAGCTAAATACGAAGGGCAATGGCTAACCTCCCAATGAAAATGCACTACATTTTAAATTTTTTTTCAGATATGTGAAAAGGCACTATTTTTTTTTGGGAATTTTTTTCTTTTCAATTGAAAACACATAGATCATGAAGAACAAATGTTGAACATTTTGCACAAATTTGTTGTGTTTATGGATTTTTCAAATACGAAGCATCATCATCCTATCCCATGCAGGGGCTTGACATTACCTTTATTTATATTGCCCATCTGCGAGACAATATGAGTCATCGATTAATCCTAAAAGGATAGATGTTTAAATAGAAATCATTGTGCATTTTTAGCACCCTATGTCCACCAGTATACTCAACAACTGAAATTGAACAAATGGTAATCACATTGGAATTTTGGAAATTTGAAAATGTTGAATACATGCTAGGTTTTCTCAAATGTGAATGAACTAGCCAATATATACTCTATATTTAAATGGCATTGGCTATCCTCTCGAAAAAAATGCAGTACAGGATAAATTTTTTTTCCAGATTCACAAAAACACAGTCAATAGTTTTCAAATTTTTTTTGTTGTTTTCAATCCAGAATATGTAGATCATGAAGAACATATCCAGAAATTTTTGTAAAAATCTACTGTGTTTATAGATTTTTCAAATCTATACGGCAGTGCATTCCTTCAGGAGCATATCTGCGTCCTATTTAAATACCCCGAGATGTATCAAGGCATTGAATTTTTTCATCTCAAATTTTTATTTCAAGTGAATGATGAAAAAATTAAACACCTCGATACATCTCGACATATTTGAATATAGAGTATATATTAGCTAGTAGTAGTCGCAACACGCATAGCGTATTGAATAAATTAATAAATAATTATATTATATATATATATATAGAATTTAATATAATCTTATTATAATATAATTACCTTTTCTAACCATAATTGTATTATGCATTGATTAGTAATCCTAAGATATATTTGGCTTATGGTTAGGGTTAGAGTTTAGGTGGTGGTTATGGTTATGGTTAGAGTTAGCATTATAGTTAGGGTTAGGTTTAGTGTTAGGGTTTATATTATGTTTACGGTTAGGGTTCGGGTTACTGTTTGGGTTAGATTTTAGTTAGGGTTAAGATTAAAGTGAGGGTTAGGAAAAATATTATAGTTGAGGTTAGGGTTTGTTTCATGATTAGAGATAGCATTAGGTTTTGGGTTGACGATATAGTTAGATTTGGGTTCATTCTTAGGTTAGAGATATAGTTATAGTTAGGGATAAGGTTAGGGTTTAGGGTATGATAAAAATTAAAGTTAGGATTAGGGTTAGGGTTTATATTAGGATTTAGATTAAGGTTAAAGGATTTGGATAAGGGTTTAGTTTAGGGTTAGGTTTTAGATTAGGGTTATCTATTTAAGGTTTTGGATTCTTTTTGAGATTATAGTTAGGGTTAAAGGGTTTCCAGATAAGGATTTTATTTAGGGTTAGGTTTTCAATTGGGGTTATCTACTTACAGTTTTACATTAGGGTTTACATCAAGGTTGGGGCTATGGTTAGGGCTAGGTTTTTGCAAATGTGAATAAAAAATGACAACATTTTTTGATAGACTAAAATTCAACAAACGATAATCATAGTGGATTTTTGGAAATTCGAAAATACCTAATACATTCTAGATTTTTGCAAACGTGAATAAAAAATGACAACATTTTTGATCCGTATGAAATTTTCAGTATAATTTGGAATATAAAAGCATGTTCTACTCAATCCAATTTTGATTAAGTCCTTTGTTTTTTTGGTCTTTAGCGTATTTTGTATGGAGCTTGGTTTCTTCCAATAAACATTGTATGTTTTTAGTGTATTGGTAAGCGTGCTATGGGGATCATGTTTATCAATTAGTTTATATATTTGTGTTTCGTATTTGAAATATACTAATTTAACTGCTATATCACTACCTTTTTTATGTCACAAAATCTTTGTGAAGAAAAATTTATACTGTTTAGATTATCTTGTACTTCAAATTTTGTCAATGTAGAATTTTCTGCCCATAAGAAATACAACAGAAACCAACTTCTAATGCAAAATCACTGAAGCACTCTTTACGTTCCTTAATAAAAATTTCAAACAGTACTAACACCAAGTAAAATTCAAAACTATGGCCTTTGCTTCCTTTATGAAGTAGGTGGAGTACTATCCTTTTCCACATGAGGTGAGTACTAGTTCCGTAAAGCATTGAACACCTCTTCATCTCAGAATGGGTAACCACTAGTCTTGACCTTTCTACTAGATAATTGATGCCATTTATTCTCCACCTGTTTGATCTCCTTCTTCAAGAACTCAATCTTGGATCTGGCCCTTTCTATTGCCTCAACTATTTTGACAAAGAGAAGAGTATTATCGGGAGTTAGTATACTAGTCATCCTTATTGACAGCTCATCGTCTAACTTAGCCATCCATTTTACTGACTCTTTCAACTTGCCACCCATAAAAATGCCCAAAATTAACTCACAATTGATGACAGTCAATTCCGCCTTTAAGATCCTGGACTTTCTTTCCAAATCATCCATCCTTATTTGGTACTCCACCAATCCTTTTACAAATTTATGTAAAGGCTTTATTGTAGGGTGAGGACTATCATGATCCTTAGAGAAAGAATATAATAACTTTAGGCTTGAGTTCCTTTCCACCCATTTATCCAAAATTGTCTTCAATTCAGCCTTTTCTTGTAACAAAGAACTCAAAATATTGTCCAGGCTCTTCGCATGATCATACAACATAGTAGGATCTAGGCATCTAGCAAATTGGAGTACCGTTTGCATGACCTTCTCCTCATATATCTAGGTAGTTAAGGTCTTTGCCTTCCTATGTTGATCTCTTTCCTCTATCAACCTTTCTCTGATTTATTTCAATCTCTCCCTTTCCTCCTCAAGCTTTTGTTTCTCCCAACTTACCCTTGCTTCAATTTTTGTCTCAGGGAATGGAGATGAAGGGAATTCAATAATTCAACTAGAAGAAGAAGCAACTGCAAGTTGGTTGGCAAGCAACAATTCAGGGGACCTGTGATCTTGTGGCATTGACAATTGTGCAATTAGTTTATCTTTCTCTATTACGACCACCTTTAAATCATTGTAAGCTTTCATAATGCTCTCAAGTTTTATTATTTGCTCGTCCTTCTCCTTTTCTTCCTTCTCTGCAACTTTGAGATTGAATTTTGCAGACTCCAAGACTACACTGGTAGCTTCAACAATTGAAGCATCCCCAACCCTCTTAACTAGCAAGTTTCCTAAGTATTCTATGGGGTATATTTCATTTCTTTTCCTATTTTCCTCTCTCTTGAGGGACCACATCACAAGGGCAGCATGGTCATCAGAAAAAATGACTCCCTTGGTAGATTGTTGTGCCTCCTTAATAGTAGTGTGCACAGTGGTCATATTTTTCCTTACAACATCAAAAACCACTGCATCAACTATATCCCATTCAGGGAGAATCATCACTCCTACAGTATGAACCATGGCTCTACCTTCATCTGGGGTCATCTTTTGAAATTTCTTCATGAATTCCCCCTTTAGTTCAGCTTTTATATCATTTATGTCCCTATCAAGGAACTCTTCCTTTTTCTTCTCACATAATTCCTTGTGTTGGTTAATATGCATTCTCCATAAAAAATTGAAGGAATGCCCTAGCTTTAACAAAATCATCATTTGACAAAAAACTAGCACGGGCTTTCTTTATTATTGGGTCTAGTTCTTTGCCTGACAACTCAGAAATAGTGAGGTCCATCTTTTCTTTCTTGGGTACCTCTGGCATCCATTCTTGTATCTCTTCATTGGTTACAAAAATTTGTCCCTCACTACTCATTTGTACCACTTAGTCAGCAACTCTTTGCTCATCTAAATGTAGTGGGGATTGAGATGGAGAATACACATCTCCTCCAGGCTGGGCCTCTTTACCTTGTTTTTGGCTCTTTGGAGAGGGTTGCACATCAAGAACATCATCCATGGGTTTCTTCCATTTTGAGGTTGATGGTATATCCTTTGTTCTCTGTTGTATAGGCAATACAACATTATATCTCTGCATCTATTGGATAGTTTACATTCCCCTAGGAAAAAGCCTGGCATAAGCCCATTGTCTTAGAATCCTCTGAGCCCTTACTGGATCAGATTGGATGGCAACATGTTTCTTCTCATTTAAGTCATGCATGATTCCCTCAAAATGATGCATCAGCCCCTCTATTTTTCTTTCCCATGGCTGGAAATCCTTCAATGGGTCATAATTCTTCATGTCAAAATGTTGGACAAAGTCCAAGGTCTTCTTATAGACTGACCCTTTTTGTTTCTTTGCTTCATGTTCCCACACCTTGAATTCATTCCTTATTATGTCATTAGGAAAATTGAACTGGTGTTCCATAGTGTGACACCTAGTTTTCTCTTTAAACATTTTGTTTATGAATCCTTCATTGTCTGCACACCTAGACATAGCAGTAGCTAGCATGTAAGGCTGCAAGACCTTATTTAGATATTTCCAGCCACCCTTAGTGATCACAAACTTGTGGCTAATAGTAATAATGGGAAAAAGAGTTCCCCTATTCCTTCCTGTCAATACTGCCTCTTGTAATTCACCTAGTTGTCTCAAAATTTCTACTAACCCCACCTTAAAGGGGACTTGATATGGTAACAGATAGGGTGTTGCTGTGAATCCATATATTTTGAAAACTATTGATACTAGATACATTATGATATTGATGTAGGGCCATCCAAGGTTTAGGCAGGGCATTCTGTGTTTTCGATGAAACTGCATGGAGTGTTTGTATTTTGGCCGGTGTTACTCAGTTGTAGCCTTGACCGATGGTCATTAAAGGAAGCTCGGTCACTGAAGGAACTCAGTAGTCTCTGGCACCTAGTGAAAGTGTTACTTGGTCATGCCTGCGATGCTCGGTCGACACTGGTGCTCAGTGATGCCTGGCATACTCGGTGATTTTACTGTTGCTCGGTAGTTCTGACTTACCAACTAGAGTTCTATGTGATTTTTTGAGCTGAATTGGTGAATTTATTGTTGGTAGCCATTGTCATGGGCTGACATGATGAATTAAATGTTTGTATACATTTTTAAGCTGACTTGTATGGCATTTAATTATTTGTTTTAGGGAGTTAAGGGTTTCATCTTGCCAATTTGTGGCTGATGATTAGTATTTAAGGAGGGCTTTGGTAGATGTTTAGACAGAACTTGGAAGGTGAACAACTTAGTAGATCTAGGATATCAGATGTGAAGCTTGAGAGAAAATTTGTTGAAAAGTTCTTGATGTTCTTGCAAATTAGATTGTAATCTGATAGTTATTTGTAACAGAGCTAAGGGTTTGCATACTTGGAGACAAGGAGATTTCTTGGAGGCTTGCGAGCTCAAGTTTAGATCTACCTTAGGGTTTCCATCAGCTTCTGATTGTCTTCAGAGTTGAACTAGCTAAGATTGTATTGGATCTAGTTGTGGATCTTGTAGAATTATTTTCTGATTGTAATTGGCCCTAACCCGAAAGGCTTTATAGCTGGGCATGTTAATGAAAATCAATGTTGAACAATTACTTTATGTTGCATTGTTGAGTAATCCATTGTGTAATTTTGTTGGCTACAAGGCTTGGACTATCCTTAATTGGATCCACCATCCTTGACTACATCAGGTGGTTGACCTAGCAAGACTGATCTTGTGAAGTTGATCTTGTTGGTGAAAAGATTATGCGCAATCTAGATTGTAGATCCAAAGCACTAAACTTGTGAAATTGTTCCCTAGTTGTTTGCAAGATTGCAGATTGAGATATGACTTGTTGCAACTTGGAAATTGTCACAAGGTGGTCGGTGAGGGTTTGCTGTAGAGAGTTTATTTGCATATCTTTAAGGATGCCTCTGAGAAGATTGGACCCTAGAGTTATTTTAGATCTTTGTGATACTATTGAATCCTGAATCACAAAGAAGGTGAAATTTGATTTTAGATATGAGATGGAATTGATGAAGAATGATATGGTCATCGAGATCATGAGAACTATTGTTGGTATACCTCAGAATGTTGGTACTAAGGATGGCTATGAAGAAGCTGTTGAAGAATTTGAAACTACTGGATCTAGTGGTGATGACCAAAGGAACAGATTTGGTGAAGATAGAACTACTCGATTACCAAGACCTACTACTCGGTTTAGTAATTACTGAATGGAAGTTTCTACTTTCTTTGGTACTTTGAAGCCTAACAATCTGATTCATTGGATTGGTGAACTTGAAGATTTCTTTGAGCTGGAAGAAATTGAAGATCCTCTTCGGGTGAGATTAGCACAGACAAAGTTGAAAGGACATGTTACTCTTTGGTGGAAAGAACTATAGAGAGACTAAGAAGATGAAGGTGAAACAAAGATCAATCGGTGGAGATGGATGGTGACTAAGTTGAAAGCTAAGTTCATAATGGCTAACTATGAGCTTGACTTGTTTAAGAAATTGCAGAATCTAAAAAAAAAGGATTTGTATGTTGAAGATTATACTGAGGAGTTCTACAAACTTACTATTTAGTCTGGACACTGAGAGCTTGGTAAGGAAAAGGTAGCTCAGTATGTGAATGGTCTGAGATTCAATATTTAGGATGAGCTTGGTATGCTGAAGATTGATTCTATTGAAGATGCTTATCAGTATGCTCTGAAGGAAGAAGATAAGTTGAAGAGGAAACAACCTAGTAACTTCTGAGGGAAAGAAAAGATCACTCGGTGAAGGATAAACTGACTGATGTAGAAGATGAAAAGAAACCTGTGGAACCAAAGAAGAAGATAGGTAGAGTTATCTTTAAGGGTACTCACTATAACTATGGAGAGGAAGGACATTGTTCTTTTGAGTGTACACAGAAGAAGGTTGACCAATGAACTACTGTGATGAATGAGAACATTTAGAATGAACCTGAATCAGAGAACTTGCTGCTTCGGCAAACATTTCTCGGTACAAAAGATGAACCTTGTCAGAGGAGTAACTTGTTTAGGACCTGATGCAAGACTGAAGGTAAACTCTATGATGTTATTGTTGATAGTGGTAGTACTGATAACCTTGTTGCTAAGGACCTAGTTTAGAAACTTGGTTTGAATAGAATGAAACATCCTTGTCCTTATAGGATTGGCTGGTTACAAGATGTTCATGCTTTGGAAGTTAGAGAACAATGCTTCATTGATGTTTAGATTGGCCAGTACAAGGATCTTGTGCTTTGTGACATTGTGAAGATGAATAGTTGTGATATATTGCTCTGTAGACCTTGGAAATATGATTGCAGAGCTATTTATGACTGTGTAAGAAATGTGTTTACTATTGAGAAGGATGACAAGAAATTTTCATTGATGCCTTTGATGGATACACCACTTGGTAGGAGAAGCCTGAGTATTGGTAGCTGAGTTGAGATTGTGGATCCAGATAAAATGAATGATTAGTATGGAGAGCTGAGCTATACATTGTCAAGAAAGACTTGAAGAGATAGAGGTAACTAAAGTGGAAGAAATTGCAAGTAGAAAAGGTGGAGGACTTATATGTGAAGAACCAGTTCAGGATTTATGTGCTGAATCCTGAAAGATGTTCTTTTCACATATGAACATCTTTTGGAACCTAGGGTGTCTAATGAAAGGGCATCCAAGGTTAAGACAAGGCATTTTGTGTCCTCAGTGAAAGTACATGGAGTGTTTGTATTTTGGCCGATGTTACTCGATTGCAGCCTTGAACAATGATCTCAATCATTGAAGGAAGCCCGGTCACTGAAGGAACTCGGTAGTCTCTGGCACTAAGTGAAAGTGTTACTCAGTCATGCCTATGGTACTCAGTCGATGCTAGTGCTCAGCGATGCCTGGCGTGCTTGGTGATTTTATTATCGCTCGATAGTTTTGACTTACCAACTGGAGTTCTATGTGATTTGTTGAGCTGACTTGGTGAATTTATTGTTGGTAGCCATTGTCATGGGAAGACATGTTGAATTAAATATTTGTATACATTTGTAAGCTGACTTGTATGGCATTTAATTTATTTTTTTGGGAGTTAAGGGTTTCATCTTTCCAACTTGTGGCTAATGATTAGTATTTAAGGAGGGCTTGGGTAGATGTTTAGATAGAACTTGGAAGGTGAGCAACTTAGCAAATCTGGGATATCAGATGTGAAGCTTGAGAGAAAAGTTGTGGAAAAGTTCTTGATGTTCTTGCAGATTAGATTGTAATCTGATAGTTGTTTTTAGCAGAGCTAGGGGTTTGCATACTTAGAGACAAGGAGATTTCTTGGAGGCTTGCCAGCTCAATTTTAGATCTGCCTTATGGTTTCCATCAGCTTTTGATTATCTTCATAGCTGAACTAGCTAAGATTGTATTGGATCTAGTTGTGGATCTTGTAGAATTGTTTTCTAATTGTAATTGGCCCTAACCCAAAAGGCCTTACAGCTAGGCATGTTAATGAAAATTAGTGTTGAATAATTACTTTGTGTTGCATTGTTGAGTAATCCGCTATGTAATTCTATTGGTTGCAAGGCTTAGACTATCCTTAATTGGATCCACCATTCTTGACTGCATTAGATATCACCCCAATTATGTGCTATGGTGAGGTCTCGTACATACTCCTTTGGTCTAATTAGTTGCAATAAACCTTTAGGGATTCTTGGGTTCTCCAAAAACAACAATTCCCTAAGCGGAGAGGCAAAATTATTGTAAAAAATGAAAAAGCTAGCATCAGGACAGTCCAATGACAACTTGGTACTCCACAATTGAACATGCAGCAATTCATCATCTATCTACTTTACTATCTCCATGGTCTGACTGAAGTAATGCACACCCCTATATAAAAACATGTGCATTAGCATGGAGTACCACCCAAATGGGTTGTCAACCTTAGAATTCTGAATTCCAACCAAACCTTGGTGAATCAAGTCAGCAATGTAAGGAGAAAAATAAAAAATAACTGCCAAGTGGAGGTATAATATATGAACCATCATGAACATATAGTGAATTGGCATATGTGTCTCTTCATCCTCACCAAATATGTATGCTAGTGACCTATACATGCTTTGTGCTCTCACGTTGAAGAGATCTAATCTAATTGTCTTAGGGGTACTTTGGCTAACCATACACAAACTACCAACTGTACCAAAGTATTACCTCAAGGGTCCCGTTCTCAAGTAATCTCTTTGGGCATCATAAAATTTTGTGAAATTATTGAAGTCTATCTCTTCTAGAATCATATAAGGATCATTTAAAGAGAACACATCTCCGATCTCACTTGCAGTTATACTAATTAAAACATGCCCATCTATATCCCTTACTAATGTTGCAACTGGATCATAGTTTTTTGCCACTTGTGAGAGGATATCTATGTCCATAAAAACACCGAGCACAACCAATTTTCCCACATCAAATTTCCAAATGTTAGTGTTGGGCACACATGCATTTCTTTGTGAGTATGCAGTCTTAAAGAGGGTCAACCCGGTTTGTCCAATTTTGGGATCCCTTGTCCACATGCCCTTATCATACAATCTGTCCCCTATCCATAGTCTAGGGTTCTTAGGTACTAATTGCTTCATTTTATAGGCATCATATGTGGACAGAGGAAATAACTCAAACAAATCATCACAAACAACCCTCTTATGATAATCAACTTCTCCCTTAAACTCTCTCTGTGGTGCCATGTTGACAACTACGGTACTAAGAAAATAATCTTTACGTAAAATGATAACAGAACTAGCACTTTAATCCCTTAAAATCTTAAATCATAGCACCACAATTGAAAATATGAATAGCTCAAATACTTTAGTAGAATCACCTACCACCTTTCCAAAATAGTTGCAGACTGAAGCGGAGAGCGAAAAAAAATTTCACCCAAGACCTTTGGAGACAAAGTGTTGTCTCAAATGATCATTTCTTTCCTTATACATTTGCCAATATTCTACATTTACTTCGCATGATACACCAGTAAACCTATTCATCATGAAAAACTAGTGCCTACAATGTTTAGAAAAGGAAACAATTCACAGCTTGGACTTCAAAAATTTGAATCTTAGCCATTGATCTTCACTTTCCCAGTTCATCAGATGGCTATTGTGAACTTGTCCCTTGCAAAATCAAGACATGCATCAACAAAGCGTGATTTCACTAGTAATGGTGGATAGGGGATGCATCGATAGGTGGCAATCAGTCATGATGCCACAAAGATAAAATACATGTATCTTGAGGTTCAAGTGATAGCGACCACCATCAGATTGAAATAGATGTCACCTTCACAATATAAAGGAACATTACATAGGGTAATCTTGGCCACAATCTTGCCATGTCCCCAATGCACTTTCATTTCATTTCAAAGGATGGAATGGTTAAAATAAAAAGAAAGAGACATAAAAGGGATGAACAATGGGAGAGGGACATGCAATTTTCTAACCATTCGAACCCTCTGATTGATAACTCGAAAAGAACATGCAGAAATTAGGACATAAGTGAACGAAAAAAGTAATGAAGGAATAGAACAAAAGACGCAGATTTAGGGCTTTAGGAATGGGAAGACCTAGGGTTATGAAAATAAAAGGATTTTCATGATTTCTTCTCACTGGGGGCAAGAATTTTCAACAATCCTAACAGGTATAGGGTTCAATTTGAATAAGGATTTTGTTTAAATTTGGTACGTGGTTAGGGTTAAATTCACTATAGTGTTCAGTTTGAGGTTGGGTTAGGGTTAAAATTTGGTTCATTTTTTGGGACAAGGTATAACTTAGTTAACGATTATGGTTCACTTTGGTTAAATGTTGAAATAGTTTTAAGTTTATGGTTTAATTTGGTTTACTATTATGAATAGGGTTTGATTTTATTAAAGGATTTTACACATGTGAAACATTACTAAGTCATCTGATGTCTAGATTGATTAATTAACTCTTGGACTTCTCCAGTCTTGGATAATGAAGGGAAACAATTGCCATGTGCTATATAGGAGATTTAAGGGACATAGAAAAGTAACACACAAATAGACCTTAGGTAGGCTTTTAAACATAGGCAAAATACATTTATGAGACCTTACGAAGAACAAAAGACCTATTTGTCAAGCTAAGGCAATTTCAAAATTATCTTCAAGGCATGAAAATTATGCCTAAGATAGTGATAGAGATATATTTTCCTGTTTCTATGCCAATCATAGTATCTTAATTACACTGAGAGGCGTACGTTTACAATGAGAGCACAAATGGGAATACCAGCACGGGATTATGCCAAAAAGATTCCTAGTCAATAAAAAGTATTAGATTAAATAAATAATTTATAAAAGTACCATTAATAGCTAGGTGAAATAATAGGAAGACAAATGGCAATGCCAAAATAATATGAAGACAAATGACAAGGCTAAAATAATAGGGCCCGAAATAATAATCCAAAATAATATGAAACATTACTATGTGAATGTTTTATATTATTTTCATATTTTATAAATGTTTTATTTAAGGATTTAGCAATTTAGATTTAGATTTTCTTTTTAAATAATTATTTTTATATTTGATCTTGCTTTCATTGGATATTTAGATTTAAATTTAAATATGTAAGGCAATGCCGCAACATTGCTTTAGATTTAGATTATTTAGATTATTCATTTGCAATGGTTAAAAATGTTGAACAATATTTCTTCTTCCTTAGTTAAAATTGGAAAATATTAAGTATACATTAGTTTAATTAGATTAAGTACTATACATGACTATAATTTTTTTAGTTTCTTAAATGTTACTTTTTTTTAAAAATATTTTCTTTTACATTTATATTTTAATTATTTACATTTTTATCATCATTATCGTAAATATTTTTTACTAATATTATGGATGGCAATGCCGCCATAATAATGAAATTTCTAATCTATCAATCTTGATAGTTTTTAAAA
The DNA here is from genome assembly GCA_027943335.1 of Chamaecyparis obtusa. Classification (NCBI taxonomy): domain Eukaryota; kingdom Viridiplantae; phylum Streptophyta; class Pinopsida; order Cupressales; family Cupressaceae; genus Chamaecyparis; species Chamaecyparis obtusa. Next base: position 1,585,677 of record BSBK01002933.1, on the reverse strand, counting down.
AAAAATAGATTAAGCATACATTACATTTCTTAATTGTTTAAATATTTGAATTATTGCTAACATTTAATATTAAGAATAATATAAATTATATAGTATTTCCAAACCTTACTTTTTATTAATTTAACTATTAAAAAAAATTCCACAAATAATATATATTATTCCACTCTAAGTAACATGAAAAGTTTGAAATGGCAATGCAAAATGGTTATTATGATTATTTCTATATACTAATATTTGTTTAAAACATTGCAAGATACCATGCCACCTACGGCTGCATCTGACAGAGAGTCGAACATCACTGTTACAAGCCCCTCTACTTCGGTGACCTCGAATGATGTCTTTGATACTGAATTTGACAAGTGTACATGAATCATTGTAGACTCGTGTGCAACTATAATCAAAGTTGTGGAGAACGCAACATTATCAGTTGACTATGTTAACGAACTAGATATAATGCAAATGGTTGATTTTGCGAAAGTTGTATGTGAGACATCTCCAAAAGTGGATGCATTTCCATCAACAATGAAAGAAGTCTACCACAATCATTCTACAAATAAGGCTCGCAATAGAAACTTTATCGTGGAAGAATATGTGATGTACTTGCATCATCACAAAGAAATGTTATTTGATTTAGATCATTCTTATCTTGGCTTTCAGACTTGTATTGGGACTTCTATTTCCCTTTTCATTTATGTAAGTTTCATGAATAAGATAATAAATAAATAGTTTTGGCTATTCCCATCATGATTACCCCTATACTTGCAACATTTTGCAACATGTTTTGTTTAGCTCTATTTTTATATTATCTATTTTTTCAATGGATGTGTCGAATAAATGTGAGGAATTAATTATAGAGAAGATCTTATTCATTCCTACTTCTAACCTAACCCTAATCAATGTTAAAAAACTACACCAAAACCTTTAACTATATGAAATAATTTATTAAAATTAAATCTTAAATGAAAACTAAAATAAATCTATATCTTAACCCATAGCATGATGTTAAATTAACAAGAATGATTATTGTAACCTTATCCCTAACTTTGATATATTATCATTATCATTATAGTTATAGTAATATGCTAACCACTCAAGTTATTTTTTACCATGTTTGTACCATTGACCATTCCTTATATGGTAACGTTATATGTGATACTAATGATAATTATCATGTTAAATAGTAAACAATTTGAAATAAATGTATTCAAAATAATGATATTTTAATACTAACTCTAAAACCTATATCATCATTAACTACATCCATAATCTTATGCTCGTACAAACCCTAATACTAACTGTATACCTAACACTGCATATGATTTGACCCCAACTATAAATCGTACATCCTAACACTGCACAAAACCTTAAATTGATCTGAACCCTAAGCATACATGTACAATAGCCTTAATATAACAGTAACTATTAGTAATCTTGACCATATTACTAATTTTAATGCTAGCCCTAACCCCTTACCCTAATCTTTACCTTTAATGTGAGAGTTGCAAGTCCAAAATTAATAATACTCGTAATGTTAAAATTAAAACCTAATTGTAACCATAACCCTCTTGATTTCCATACATAAAATGATAAACACGACGCTTATAGTTCAAGATTTTGCACCAAGATAATTAAAAATATCAATTTAAAATCTTTAGGACTGAATTAGGAAAGTTTTGGAAGCTTGAGGAATGTTTAGGAACCAATTAGGAAAGATTTAGCAAAGATTTGGTTGATTTTCTTCCTACTTTGCATGAGACTATAACAAAACTTTGAGATATTGGAAATGGAGTTATTTTAGTTTTTTTATTAATACATTGAATTTGATTTAGGACCATTTGAATTCATTTAGGATTTATTTGAAACCCATTAGATTTAAAATGAAAATTTGAAGTTCTTTTTAAGCACCCCAAATGTGAAGTGTTCCTAACTTGCATATATGACCCTTAAAACCCTAGATTTGCAAGAAAAAGGTTATTTTTAGCCAAATGAAAGTCCTTAGATGTGATTTTGAGTTTTTTAGGACTAATTAGGAATGTTATGAGTTGATTAGGAATGTTTATGAAATGTTTAGGAAAGATTTGCAGATTAATCCCGTAGGGGCACTCAAAGATGAGTAGAAGTTGATTTTAACCCTGAAAAATGAAGTGTTTGACTTCCTAAACCTTCAAAAGAGTTCATGAGCCTTAAGGAATTATTTATTTGGTGATAATTTTTCCTCCATGAAGTACCTAAAAGTATTGGATGTTACAAATTACAAACTTGACGCCTTAGGGTCACTAGGATCCCCAACAGGCCCAAAAAATAAAGAAAATTCAAGTTTAAGGAATCTAATTAACTCCCTCCCTCCCATATGATTTTTGGGGCCTCCCACATGAAATTTGGTCAAAATTCAAAAAAATTGTATGACACTACAAGAAATTCCATCCGGGAGGCATGAAAAATTAGTTTTTTGGCCAAAAAACCATGAGAAAATGCAATTTTGAGGTTTTTGGAACATGTCCCTAATGATGATTATGCAAACCTAACTGCTTTGAAACATGTGTAGACATTAAAACATTATTCCTATCAGCCTATACTAAACATATAGAAAAACTATTTGCAAGGTCATTTACATATAGCTTAAATGAGAGCACCTTGTGGCCGTTTGATTTGCTCTCGCTTTAGGGATGTGGGTGTGCTCTCAAAAAAAATGGAGCATGTACCTAATGATGATTAGGGATGATTGGGATCATTAAAGGACCATGGGTACTCTATATTTTCCCCTAGAGCCCAAGGAACCAAAATGGAGTTGAGATGCAGATTAAGCTAAATGATGCTTATACTAAGATTGACTTTAGAGAAAAAGAGATGTGATCTGATGCTATGTGCTATGACAAAATAATAAAGAAACTATGTTTAATCCATTATGCTAATCTATGATGTGTTACAAAGCTTCAAAACAATGAAATCTAACAATTAGGATAAAAGCTTAAGATGATCTAGAATGAATTTAGCATGATAACAATGCATAAAAGATGAAAGATAAACTACTAATTTTCTCTTCGATGGAGGAGTATTTATAGGATTTGGCAAGGGCCTGGGTTAGGAGGATGAGTTTAATGTTAGAGGTAAGGTTTGGGGTAGAACTAGGGGTAAGGTTTGGGGTATGGTAAGGTTTACCTTGGGTTAGGGTTGTTCACACGTGTGTGAGCAATACTAGGGAAGTGTGTAAGGGGAACAAGTGTGAAAGAAGAGACATGGGCCTCTTTATGAGGTTGTAAGAAGCCTTAAAGAGTGTGTAAGGTGATAATAATGAGTGTGTAAGGCTCATTAAGGGAGATGTCCCTGCCAAAAGTCAAGGAGACTTGGATTAGGCTAAGAAGGTTAGGAAACAATTGGTAGATAGGTTTAGGGAAGTTTACGAAAGATTAGGAATAGGATTGAATTTAAGGTAAGGATTATGATTAGAGTAAGGGTAAGACTTTACATTGTGGTCAGTATTATTGTTAGGATTTAGAGTTTTGATTAGGATTATTGTTAGGATTTAATAATTAGGTTATGATATTTTATAGGATTATGAACACTATTAGGATTAGAGTAAGGGTTTTCCATTTATATTAGTATTCATGGTTTACGATTATGAATATGGTTAGGATGATGGTTAGGGTTAGGTAGATAGCAGTATCGCTATAGTTACTATTTTCGTTAGAGTTATGATTAGGAGTGGACTAGAGGTTAGGATTATTGTTACAGTAAGTTGTAATGGGATGTTCCTATCATGCTTGGTGTTACAATTACTATTAACATGAAAGATAAACCTCTTATTAGAGTCCTATCCACCTCATGTATGCATTTATTGAGTCACTTTATTGGGTAGAATAATATGCTACACAATTTATAATTTGAGCGATTTTTATTTATTTATTTCTTTTGTGTGTTTTTTGTGAGTTCCTTGTTTTTTCATAAAATTTAAAATAGGTACATTACAAGTACTATTAAAATAAAAATACTATTAAAATACAAATATACAATTAGTATTACTAGTTTAGGGTTTGGGGTTTGGGGTTAAGATAATGGTTAGGTTTACATTTATATCATCATTTAAATTGTCGTATATAATTAGTGTTAAGATGACTGATAGACCCCTAGTTAAGAATTCAAATCACGTCATGTACACATTTGTTATGGCTTTGTTAAATGAGCCTTTTTTCGTACAATACTATGGTGCATAAGTTAAAATTTGAGTAATACATTTTAGTTTAATTTCAATTTTTTTGTATTTTCCTTTAATCCATGTTTGTTTACTAAAATTTAATTCTACCAATTAATCCTTGTTAAACTATATTTCTATTATATAGACCTCTACAAAAATTTGTGCACATATCAACTAGTTTTTCATCTTTTTAAGAATTTTCTTTTTGAACCATAAAATATATATAACAGATGTTTTTAACTAACAAATGTTTATATCGTAGTTACAAAATGGATGTTGATAATTATATATAGTTACATCATCTATTTATATTTAATATTGTTGTATATATATATATATATATATATATAGTAATTGTTCATTTATTATATTTGTAAACCATCCTATCTTTACAGACGTAAAGACAAGTTATGAAATTCTAATAACATATCACTGAAACATGTTGACGGTTGACAAGCAGGTGCACGAGCACCTACAGATCATATGGAATGTAATTATACCTTGTAATGATTTTTGCATTGCAAATATGTATGTTTTTGGTGTTATTTGATGCTGTAATAAGACCGTAACGACCATTGACCTAATTTTCAAGTGTTATTTTAAGCCTTTGTAAGGAATTCTTTGTAATAGACCTACGACACTGGTTTGGACAAACTGATAAAATCACTCCAAATATCAGAATATGATTTATAGCTATATTCCACGAACTCCGTAAGTCAAAAATGTCATCAACAAATGTACGTTTAATTTTTGTTAGAAGCATACATTTGTAATCTCCAATCTAAACTAACGTACCCAATATTGAAAATAATTTACATCTATCATGAAAAATGAAATTTTAAAGAAGCATCAAAAGGTATCAAGACTAAAGTAGCTTAATAGTATACATCACACATGAAGGTCCCCAATATGTTTGGGCATATGTAAAAAAAAGTAACTTTAAATTTATGTGTGAATTGGGCAACCTGCTTAACCACCCCTGACTGTGCTCCCCATTCAATGGTGTGCCTCGGGAAGTCACCTCATATGTATAGTCCATAACAATTTGTCCGTTGTCCAATGGTGAATTTGTCATAATAGATGTAAATAAACTCAGTCTAGTCATTTCTTTGAAGAGCATTGCAATAAAAGGTCCACACATCCATGTACAAAATACTAAGTGCACAAGTCCCCGGTCAAAAACATTAATTGTTTTTTGTGAAGTTTGTCCCAGTTGTAAGAAAAATCAATCTCTCCTTCGATCGTTAGATTTGCTAATGCACCAGTGTTTTCCATCATCTCTGCAAAATAGGTAACCATTATTTCTTTGGTCCCGCTTGCGCCTATCGATTGATAGAGGTTGCGCGATTACATTTATGATGCCCTATATGTAAGTGCGCAGGTGCGCTGTGCCAAGCATTCTGTATTTTTGACATGTCTGGATAACTTTATATGTATCTATATTATCAAAGTTTTAGTGTATTAGATGCCTAACTTCAATGAAGTATAAGTCATTAACTATATATTTCTATATTAGGGTAAAGATTGTCTGTGATTTTCTCTGACTGCTACGACTTTCAGCACACAATGAATTGTTGACAAACAAGGGAAGCCCAATGGAGGAAATTGTTCAATATAAATGAGGAACATTATTGGGATGCTCTCGAGATGATTTTGGATGGATCACATGGATGACAAGTCCATCTTCACTACATTTTTCTATCCAATCATTCAGACTTGGGGTGCGAACGACATTGGAATTTATGGGATTTTGATGAAGAGCCCACTGGGGACTGAGGTGCACTATTGGAAATCCAAGAAGCAATCACATAGAGATGCCCGACTAATGCTTGTTGGCATTTCCAACCAACCAATCTATCCTCCTTCAGACCTTACTACCCATAATGGTAGGGATTTCTTCTGAATAGAGGATTAAAAAAAGTAAATGATTACATGTGATATAGTTCTGATTAGAAGGTACAATTACATTATATATGATCTGTGGGTGCTCATGCACCAGCTTTTGAACTTGTTTGGTTGTTTAAAACTTCAAATTTCAACAAAAATGTGTTAGGTTTGTAACTCTAGACACTCAAAAATGGGCAAGTGCTTTTAAATCATTAAATTGGCTCGAAATAATCAAAATGCACTAATTCTCATAAAAAAGGATCAAATCAATATTAAATGGACATTAATAAATCAAATTGGACAAAATCATAAAATCAAAGGAAAAATCAAATGATGATATTAAATAATTAAATACAAGCTTAAAGGGGTTGAAACACTGTATAATTGATTTTAATCGATTAATTGTATAGTTGTTAAATCAAAAATCAAAATGAACCTATTCCCCTACATGGCTAAATTTAATTAATTAATTGAATTTAATAAATCCTAATATCTTTCAACAAAGTTGAGCAACCAACGAGAATTGAGGACAAAGAGACACAAATCACTCAAAAAGAATTTAATCTCAATCACTCATTCCAATCTTTCAATCTCAACCACTCAATTTTGTCCTTTTGTCCAAACCTTTGAGACAAACATTTAAATTGTCCCCCCATTTATGAACATTGCAAAGTTTTTGACTCAACCAAGGCTAAATCATGATTACTTCACTCTACCCCCTACCCTTGGGAATTTACTATTTAAATAAGAGTCATTTTAAGAGCAATAAGATAGAAGAGAATTGGAGAGCAAAGAATTGTTATTATAGGTATTTTATGAGCATTTGATAGTAATTGAGAGCATTTAGCATTATCATTTCAATTTATCATTGCATAATGGATCATTGTGAGCTAGATTAAGCATTGTAGCATCATACTTTCTCATTTTAGACGTGTCACTAGTGGAGATTAAGCTGAGAGCTCTCCTTACCACATCTAATTAGAGAACCATGAGATGTCATGGATTTTAGTTTCATTTCTTAGAAAAATTTTCATTGTATTTGCTTTGAATTGATAGTTAATAATCCTAATTTCATGAAGGTATTTAACATACACACACAAATGGCACCCATTGTGGGGCTCTAGGCCTCATTTTTAACATTTTCATCAAATTTTTGTGTGTTTTTGTTGTCACTTTTCCATGAATTTTTGTAGGAAACAGATAAAATGACACATATGAAGGATTAAAAGCCACCTATGATCACTGTTCTGATGCCTGACAGCAAACAACTGATGCCTATGAGATAAATTGATGCACCTGAGACTGTAAAGAGATGCTTGATACTTAAGAACTACCATGTATTCACTATATTTTACCGCCTACGACAAGCTTTATGGTGCAATTTACTGCAAGATGTCACACCTAGTATCATCTAACTGATGCCTAGTATTTGTTAATTGCCGCTTTAAATAGCTTATCTAACACAATTTTCATTACTTTTCACACCTAGTATATAAATCATTACGCCTTATACAATATAAATGTCGTCTGTGTCACTAGAAAGTGACGCCTGCTATAGTTAAAGTTATGCTTGCTAACATTTTAATCACGTGTATTAGCTGGACAATGATGCTTACTATCTTTTACTTTAATTTGTTGTCAGATTAATAAATTTAGGTATCTTACTCTATTTTTTTCACTGCAGATGAGAAAACATAGAAAGGTGCAAAAGCCAAAGAGCAGAGTCACACAACCAAGCAAAGAGGTAAGAATACAAGCTAAACGTTAAAAGGAATTGCATAGTGCTTTAATTTTAGAGAGTTTAGGCTTAGAGGAGAAGTTGTATAATCATTACATCAAGGTGTTAGAGGCTTACAAGCTTAAATTTACTACCTTAAATTGAAATTTCTTTACATTAAGTTGTTGAAGTTTTCATTGAAAAATCTTTTGAAAACACTTAATTGTACTTCAAATTGTTCCTATTTTTTTCCCTCATTTTGTATGGCTATGTTGGACTAACTTGTTGGAGGAGGGAGTGGGAAAAACCGCCACTAAGTGAGTGAGAAAATAAAAAAGCCAAAAATCTCATAAAAGCACCTAGCCTTTGCTAGCTACAAAAAAAAAGGTATTCATCGAATCAAGCTTGCATTTGCTTAAGATTGTGGCATTCATTGAATCTAGCTTAATTAAAATAAGGAATTAACACAAACACCTCAATTATAAGAATCTCATTGTCAAGAGATTGAAAAAGAACAATTGTTGCTTGAGTGTTTGGAATGAAGAAAGACAATAGGGACATGCTCTTCACTTTTTAAGTGAACCAAATTCACAAACTTGTTGGACTAAGTTCAATTCCTTGATTTTTCATACATGCTAGTTAAAATAGAGCAATAGAGGGCCTGCCTCCTAAGATTTTCCTTATGAGGACAGTGAGAGGGAATGACCCAAGTGGGAGAAAATCACCTTAGCCATGATATAATCCAACCCACTATAAAAAAAATACACTTTTCCTTAAAAGGGAAGTCACTAGATTATGTGAAAATTGCTTCACTTCCTCTAGTAGTCCTTTCAAGGATTGCACCAAATCATTCTTTTGTGTGTGTGGGAAGCCCACAAGTGGGAAAAAGAATTTGGCATAGTTTAGAATGAAGATTATTCATTAAATCCATGATAAAATAGAAAGCTACCTTATAGAGCCAAACAATGTTAAAAGCCAAAATTGACTATAGGTAGACTGCGTGGAATACTTTCTTGTTCAATACTTGTAAAAAATGACTGAGAACATACACTTTCATGTTGTTTTAGGGACATGATTAAAAATTGATGTGTGTGTTGCGATTGTGTTCCATTTTCAAACAAGAAAATTTTAAAAAACTGATCTTGTAATTTTTAAAATCTAAAATTTACAACCTGGTCAATAAAGTGCCACTTGTGCACAGAGAAATAATGCTCATCAGCAATAAAGTCACACCTTTGACTATTCAAAAAATGTGTATCAACTATAAAGTCATGCTTGAGATATATTAAGTGATGCCTGCAAACACTGGAAAAATGCCTATCAGTAGTAAAGTGTCACATGCACACCTATAGGGTGCCGCCTAAGTCAATTCTAGTCGACGCGTATCACTCTTTAAATAACTCCTATAAACTGGAAAGTGATGCCTAGAAACAAAAAAGGGAAAACAGTGAGCATTTCCTGAGGGTTTCAAAAAAATTTAGTTTCAAATTAAGATACCATTTTGGCTATTTATTTGGTCCAGTACCCTACCTGGTCAAAAATCCTGGTTTCGAGCAATTTTGAAAATTTCACAAGGATTCAGCCATAAACAAGTAAGATCAAGTCTATTTTCAAACAGTTTATGTTCATGCCTACTTTAACTCAATCATATTATGTAAAGAAAACCTTACAAGAAGATGAGACTTATCTGAGACAAGATCTTCCTTACCCAGGTGATACTTCTACCACCCCAAGAGTACCCCAAGAATCACTCGTTCAAGAAACGGAACCCACCATGATGTACTATGGTGGCTTGGGTAATAACAACAATAGTCGCATTGACCCAAATAATCAGGGTGATGCCAATAATGGTGGTATGGACCCAAACAATCAGGGTAACACCAATAATGGAGGAATATACTCAAACACTCAAGAAATTGATAACACTAACCCTAAGGCTAATGGTGAACCAACTGTCGAAGATGCCATTGATGAAAGGGTTAGTGAGGCTATACAAAGTCCTTATTTCTTGAAACTCATGGAGAAAGCAATGGAAAGAGATAAGGAAAAGCACTTTATGAATCTATCCTGAAAGGGACTTAAACTCCCTCATGATTATGATGTTAATCAACTTAGACCACTTGAAGTTGAAGAGAGTCTGCTCAATGTAATGAATAAGCAATTTAAGTTATTTCAGATGCAATTGGATATGATAAAACAAAGTGGGGCTCCAAATCCCTTTTCTATAGAAGCATTATGTCCATTTCCATTTGACAAGAGTCTTGTTATGGTACCATTCCCTATCAATGTAGTATTTCCCAAGTATGATAAGTATGAAGGAACATCAGATCCTCAAGATCACCTATGGGAATTTTGTGCATTGAGCTTGGAGTTCATGCACGATACCACTTATTTAATGAGATTATTCCCAAGAAGCTTGGGAGGTATGGCCATGGAGTGGTTTTTGAAATTACCATCCGACATTAAAACCTTTGAAGAGCTAGCTTCAAAATTTGTGGCGCATTACTCATACAACATCAAGCATGAAGTCACAATGATAACTTTATGTAATACCAAGAAAAAGGATGGAGAAGGATTCCTCATTTTCCTACAAAGATGGAGGATGATATTTGCTAGGTATCCTAGGAGTGTACCTGAAAAAGAAAAGATGGATATCTTCATCAATAGCTTGAGAAATGAGATGAATTATAGGTTGAGAATGTAATGTCCTAAGACCTTCCAAGACCTTATTGAGAATAGAGTAACCATAGAAGATGTATTAGTCAAGAGTGGAGAGTTGAAACTCTACAAACACAATAAGAATTACAATAACAATACCTCCAATAACAACCACAATAAGAACTTTTCTAATAACTATAATCGGTATGGGTTGAAGAAAAACATTAAGGGAGTGGTCAATGACGGTGTTGTCAATTCTAGTAATGTAAAAGTGACTCCCTTTGCTCTTATATGAACACCTAATCAAGTGAAAAATGCAAATTAGGCTCCCAAAGTGCCTTACAACAACAATAACAATAGTACCAATTCTGGGAATAATCAAGGAGGTAAAAAATTTACCAAATTTTTGGTACCAACTCCCAAGATTAACTTCACACCTTTGGGTGAAGCTCTCGAAAAATCCTTGAGGACTCTCATTGCCAACAAGATCATTAATTTACCTAGCATTCAACCCTATGAACCACAGAATAAACCCAACTGGTGGAGTGAAAATAGTCATTGTGAACATCATAGAATTCGAGGCCATCCAACCAATGAGTGCTTACAGCTGAAGAACATGGTACAAAATCTGATTGATAATGGTACAATCACCATTGAAGGAGCTCAAGGTAATGAGGATCACACAACATTTAAACAACCTTTTTATAATCATGACAAAGGTGAGTCCTCCAATGGGAATAAACAAAGGAGCAACAATATCAATTTTGCACCTCATTATGATAAAGTCATCAATACTTTATCTAGTCATGATCATATTGTCAATACCATTGTGATCAAAGAACAACCCCAAAAAGAAATGTCTAATGTTGTCACTAGGGGGCAGAATTCAAGGATTACCCTACAAGGGGTTGATCCTAAACCTGTTGGCCCTTTGTAATCCAGTATTTTGGAAAAGCAATTGGCTACAATAGCAAAACCATATAGTTTGGTGGATCAACTACAAAGGACTCCAATGAAAATATCCATCTTGGAGTTATTAAAGTTATCACCAATTCATAAAGAGATATTAGAAAAGGCATTAGTGGAAAGTAATGTTCCTACTAACTTGGATGAAGAGAAGTTTCAAAATATGGTAGGCCATCTCATTGCACCTCATTACCTTTCATTTTCAGACTAGGATGACATGTCCATTACCCATCCCCAAAATCTACCATTGCATATAGAGGTCTTGATTGAAAGACATAGAGTCAAGAGAGCTCTCATAGATGGGGGAGCTAGTCTGAACATCTACACGTTGAGTCTTGTCAAATCTCTAGGATTATCTGAGTCATGCATTGATCCCACAAAAAGAATTACCATAAAGGCCTATGATGAAGTGGAAAGAGCCTCAAAAGGCATGATTATATTTCCCATTCAAGTGGGACCAGTAAAAAAGGACACAAAATGCCAAGTGTTAGATATGAAACTAACTTATAATATCTTATTGGGGAGACCGTGGATCCATGAGACGCAAGTGGTTCCATCCATGTATCATCAATGCATAAAATTTCCGTACATGGGTGAGGAAGTCACGGTTGGAGGAGATTCAAATCCCTTCCAATATTGCAATGCACTAAAACCTCTCCATGAATTATTTATTCCACATAACTAAGAAGGGATTATCCAAAAGGCTACCATTGAAGACATTAAAGGGGATGATCCTAAGTTAACATTAAGGACTACTCCTAATTCAAGTCCTCCTCGAACTAACTCAACTACATCAACTAAAGGAAAGGAGAAAGTGAGTTACAAGGGCCCAACGTCAAATGAAAATTCAGAAAAAGAATCTATACCAAGGATAGAATTTTCAAAACCCACCAGAGAAGAAAAGGATAAAGCTAAAGAGGACCATTAAAAAAAAATGAGTGATATGATGGATGCATTTGAGAAACAATGTAAAACAAGTTCCAAGGGAGTAGGGGAATATTCTGTTTCCTTATTCGACTTGCCTACATCTCCAAGAACACATGGAAAACTGTCCAAGGAACATCTCCCTCATAAATATAACTCTTACTTTGTAAGAGAAAGTGACAAGGCAACATTTGACAAAGAGGAAGATGAACTCCTCCAATGGCTCTATCAAGATGAAGATGATACCTCAAATACTCCCATGGAGAGAATTCATCATATTAATATTCAAACCGATCAATATGGAAAAGGATTCAAAATAATGCAAAAAATGGGATATAAGGGAAGAGGACCCTTAGGCAAAAGAAATAGAGGCTTGCTAGAGCCTCTTGAACCTTCTTGGAGATCAAAAGAGGAAAAATCAAACCTAGCCTACCAGCACAAAGGAGAAAGCTCTAGCCCCATGCATGATTTCTATCCTCAAGTGAATATGGTGGAATCCGATGTGGATAGTGATGATTCCCGAAACTATGAATGGGATACTTTATCCGATGAGTCATACCATTATAAATAAATTGTCACCATACATACTTATGCTAATGTTCCAAGGAAATAAACTCCAAGGTGTGAAGATCCCATCATACAAGAATTTAACATAGGACAAGCACCTGTTAATCGACCATGGATAGAGGAATTTTGGGAACCATTAGAGGAAGATGATTCAAATGTTAATATTAATCTGCATGTTGTATTTCCCATGCTATTTCTCATAGAAGGAATTGAGGACTCAAGTGAAGATGACTTTGATCCTTCTTCCATGGACCATCTCGAGGAAGCTCACATCATAGATCTAAATGATACAATGTATGAACCATCCAATGAGGTCATGTCCATAACTCCAACTAATAACACTTTTCCAAATGAATCCCTCTCCTTGATGTGTCCTGACCTTATTGATTGGGACCTAACTGAACCAAGTGACTTACTCTATTTCCCAAATGACCAAGCAACGACCCAATACTTTAACGCAGTTGAGCCCTCTTTCACCAATGAATTTGAACTAAACATGATGAGAGTAGTGGGGGTCCAATCTCTTAATCCAAAGAAAAAAAATAAAAAATAAAAAAATGAAAAGTTCTAGTGGTGAAAACCACTATGTGGCAGAACTAGAACCAAAAAAATTAAAGATAAAGGATGTTTCCTATGGTGAAAACCCAACTGTGGCACCAAAGGAAGAGAGATTGGATACCCTACCCGAACATGAGGAAGAAAGGTCACTGATTCTCATAGAGCCAACAGAAAAGGTCAACATTGGAACAAAATTGGATCCTAAGTTCATACACCTAGCATCATCACTTACACCTTCGGAAAGAAAGGATTTTATCAAGTTTTTCCAAGAACAACAAGTGACCTTTGCATGGTCCTATGCCGACATGCTAGGATTGGATCCTAACTTCATTATGCACTATTTGAATGTTAAACTAGGGGTTAAGCCCATCAAGAAGAAGTTGAGAAAGATGCACCCACATGTAGCTCTCCTAGTCAAAGCTGAATTGGAAAAGTTGTTGAAGGTGGGATTTATAAGAGCAACTGCATATGCTAAATGGATATCCAATATTGTATCGGTCACCAAGCATGACAAATCCATTCGTGTATGCATGGATTTTAGAGACTTGAATCTTGCATGTCCTAAAGATGACTTCCCACTTCCAAGCATAGATGCAATAGTGGATTTGACAATGGGTCACTCCATGTATTCATTAATGGATGGTTTTAGTAGCTACAATCAAATAAAAATTGCAGCCGAAGACCAAGAGAAAACAACCTTTACATGCCCTTGGGGTACCTTTTGTTGGAACGTAATGCCCTTCTGCCTTAAAAATGTTGGAGCCACATACCAAAGGGCAATGACAACTGTACACACTAAAATGGTGCACTTCTATGAACCATTACATGCAAGGTTGCTCAAGAATGAGGCCTCACAAAGCGGCACATAGCTCTCTATGTATGGAGTTGCAAGATTGAAAATTGCTCTCAGCTAGAGCTACAAGCTTGTGACCTTACTAGTCAACCATACAATGAGAGATTCAAGTGAAGACAAGGGCAACAATGCCAATATCTCCAAGCATCCAAATATGCAATGCAATGCAAGCTATATGAGAATGCAATCTAAGCTATGAAAGGAAAGTACAATGCAACTAATGTATGAAAGGAAATAGCAATGGATTACAATGCTTCCTATTTAGACTATGTGAGATTATTCTATTGCATAAAAGGAAACTAAATTAATATGCCATTATCATGCAACTAAGAAAGCAAATATGCAACTACAATGAAATGCAACAAGTCTTCAATGTCTTCAAACTCCAAATGCACCTAAAACCTGCAGCATAACATTAGCATAAAACAAGTGGTTATGTGCAAATGAAGGAGAGAGCTCTCCTTTTATAAGAAATGCAAAGGAATGGACCATGGAGATTAAGAGGCAAAAGATCTTAATCAGCGGTGGAGCTTGAAAGAGGAGCAATCCATGTGCACAAGTATCCTCCAATAGGAAAATAAGAGTTGACTTTATGTCCATATGAGACAAAAAGTGCTTTTTCCCTTTTTATAAAATAGGAATAATGTTTTATTTGTGCAACTTAGGATAAGAGGAAAAGGTGGGCTTTTTATTTAATTAAAATGGGAGGAAATATTCCTTTTAATCAAATAAAGACTTCGGATAAATGGTTAGCCCATAGGATAAAAATCCAATATATGATCAAAAGTAAGACTTGATCAAGAGATTGATATTGTTGAAAATATTGATTATTGATCAAAATGATTCAGGATTGATAAATTGAATAAATGGGGCCCAAAGTCTAGGCGACCATTTTTGGGTGCATACAACAACTAGCTTCCATGATATGATGCAAACCTTTCTAGAGGATTACATGGATGACATATTGGCAAAGTCTCACAAAAGAGAAGATCACCTACAAATTCTGGAAAAGATATTCACAAGATTGGAGCAATTCAAAGTGAGACTTAATCCAAAAAAATGTGCTTTCAGTGTTCAATCCGGCAAGTTATTAGGCTACATAGTTTCAGCAAAAGGCATTGAAGTAGATCTGGAAATGGTCCAATCTATAATGGATATGGATATTCCAAAGAACATAAGTCAAATGAGGTCCTTTCAAGGAAAGATTCAATCCATAAGGAGATTTATCTCTCAATTGGCAGAAAAGTGTCATTCATTCACAAGGTTACTACATAAAGACACTATTTTCATGTGGGATGAAGAATGTCACAAAGCCTTCACCTTGTTGAATACTTATCTAATAAATCCACCAATCCTAATGCCACCAATCAAGGGAAAACTATTGTTGCTATATATATCCTCCATCGAAAGGTCTCTAGGAGTTCTTTTGGCGCAAGAAGATGACCAAGGGAAAGAAAGGGCAGTCTACTACTTGAGTAGAACTTTGAGCAAGTATGAACTAAATTACACATTCATGGAAAGAGCTTGTTTAGCAGTTGTCTTTGCATTAAAAAAATTAAGGCATTATATGTTGATGCACAAGGTGAAACTTATTGCAAAAATTGCTCCTTTAAAATACTTGCTAAGAAAAACTACCTTAATGGGTAGGATAGCAAAATGGGTCATGATATTAAGTGAGTTCGACATTGAGTATGTGGATAGGAAAGCCATAAAAGGACAAGTGATGGTAGATCACTTAGTAGAAAACCCACTTGACTTCTACACAAACCATTCAAGTGGAGTTTTCAAATTCAGCAATTGTCAACATAGAGGCCAAGACATGGAAGTTGTACTTTGATGGCACATATACACAAGGAGGTTCCAGGGCTAGCATACTATTGATTACCCCTCAAAGGTACAATATTCCCAAATCTTACAAGCTTTTGTTCCCATGCACAAACAATATAGTAGAATATGAGGCTTTAGTCATTAGCATTAAGATGGCTTTAGAATGGAACATCACCGAGTTACAAGTCTATGGAGACTCTCAATTGATAATCAATCAGATCAATGATGAATACAATACCAAAGATGAAAAAATAATGCCATACAAGACTATGATAGATGCTTGGAAGAAGTAATTTTCTTTGATAACCTTTGAACAAATTCCAAGAGAGAAGAATAGAGCAGCTAATGCAATGGCAACCTTGGCTGCCTTACTTCAAAAACCAGATCAGAATGAGAAGTACGAATTCTTGGTGGAAGAGTTGGAAAAACCAGCATTTGACCTTCTTGATATCCAAATTTTTTCCCTACTCAGTGGACATGACTTAGCTTGGTACAGCCCTATCTATACCTATCTCAAAGACCAAGTGTTACCTATAGACCAATCTCAAGCCCAAAAATGAAATTTTATCCGACAATCATCCCGTTACATAATCCTTTCCGAAACATTGTATTGTAAGGGTCTTAACGGGACGTTACTTAGATGTCTAGAGGAAGAGGAGTCTAAGTTAGCTTTAAGTGAGGTTCATGAGGGCATTTGTGGGTCACATTCAAGCAGATTAAACCTAGCCAAGAAGATCCTTCATATGGGGTATTTCTGGAAAACCTTAGAGAAAGATGCTTGTCACTTTGTCAAAATATGTAGCAAATGTCAATACCATGGCGACATGATACATGTGCCGGCACAAGAATTGCACCCATTTGTTACACCATGGCCATTCTATCAATGGGGATTTGACTTGATTGGTGTAATATATCCACCATCTTCCAATGGGCACAAGTACATCATCACTGCTATGGAGTATTTCACAAAGTGGGTAGAAGTCATTCCTTTGATAATGACTATGGGCAAACAGATTTCCATGTTTATACTCAATCACATCGTTTGCAAATATGGTATCCCTCATGCCATAATCATAGAAAATGGAAAAAAATTCAAAAAAAAAGATGTGGATGAACTTTGCGGCACATTCCATATTACTTATCACTCTTCATCCATTTATTACCCTCAAGGAAATGGACAAGCTAAAGCTAGAAATAAGAACATTTTGAAAATATTGAAGAGATCAGTAAATAAGTCAGGAAGAGATTGGCATGTGCAAATCAATCCATCATTATGGGCCTATAGAACTAGCATTCAAACACCTACAAGAGGTATGCCATTTTCACTAGATTATGGGGCCGAAGCTATTCTACCATTGGAGGTTGAGATCCCAGCTTTGCGAGTATCACTGCAAGGGTTGATAACAGATGAAGACTATAGAGTTTTCTGGCTTTAACAACTAGATTTTCTAGAAGAACACCAAATGCACACCTATGAACACATGAAATTTTATCAGAACAGGATCTCAAGAAACTACAATAAGCATATCAAACCGAGAGTCTTTCAAGTAGGTGACTTAGTACTAAGAGAAAACCCTAAAAATCAGGCCAAAACAGAGAAGAGGGGTAAATGGTAGACAAATTGGCTTGGTCTATTCATCATTGTGTCTTCATTTGGAATGGGAACCTATAAATTAGTAGATTGTGATGGAGAAGAACTACAAGAACCTATCAATAGTATCCATCTAAAGAGGTTCTATGCATGAGGTAGATGAAAGAGTATAAAGAGTATCAAATGAGAAGCATCATATTTATTGTACATAATCAAAAGAGATCTTGAAAAAGAAAAAAAGAAAAAAAAATTTAAAAAAAGAAAAAAGAAAAAAGTGCCTTGGTGAAAACCTAGCAATAGGCGCCTTGGTAGAAAAAAAAGAGAAAAAGACCCAAAAGGTGAAAACTTGGCAATCAAGCACCTTTTTTTCCCTTAACTCATTTCCTAGTTGCATGCATACATAGTGCATTCCCAACATCTCACTTGTAAATCTTCATTGCATCCGTAATTTGTGCATAGTCATAATAAAACTTGTCAGTTGCATTTTTGCATTTCCTATTTTGCCCTAAGTTTGTCACACGATCACATTTATCACTTGGGGGTAGAAAAGGATTGGATTTTTTGTACAAACAGATTCAATTAGTGCTACATTCGGTCACATCAGAGAGAGGATTATCAAAGCTTCAAAAGAGAGAGATTTTCGTTGAACCTTTGATGGATATCATTGTTCACAACCCAAGTATTCCAATCCCACAACTTGAGCCTTCATTGACTTTATTATCCGAGATTAAAAATTGACAACACTTTATAAGATCAAAATGTTGGGAAATCCTATTTGAAAATCTTGATACATTGCAAAACACTTTGAAGCTTTCTTTTGATGATCTTTATTGAAATGACTTTTATCACATCTCTTTAGCTAATCAATGATGTTTTGACTAGATTGGAAATGATGGAGACATGGTATTTTCTTGCCTTTGAGTACTTTTTTGAGGAAGATCCATCAACTTATATGAATTCATCTAATGACATGGTCATCAAAGAGCCATCGAGGACTATCACATAAGAGGAAGAATCAACTTTTTCTTGTTTATGCAAATGGATACCTTGGCTATTTAGATCTTCCATATCTTAATACCATAATCCACTTGTAACATTGAATCCATTGAAACCAGTATTCATACTCCCATAGTTGGTCATTCAACTAGTGAGGGTTATACTAGTTTCCAAAAGAGGTGTTACCAAAAGCGATGAAAAGAGGTATTCATATCATCATGATGTGGTCAGTGATGGTTGTATTTTCTTTAAATAGTCCTACAATGCTCAATAATGAAAATATTTCCCTATAGCATTTCTTTGCTAAAAAGCCATTGACACTTAGTTGCATTGCATTTTCATTATTAAATTAAGTGCATTTTTCATGTTAGATTAAGTGCATGTTTGTAGTTATTTTTCCAAGGGAAAATGGGTTCAGTTAAATAGCCTGAGTAAAAACATTAAAAAGGGGGTTCAATTAAATGTTTCAACCTTGATTCAAATCAATCGTGTGAAATTATCTTTTTCATTCATCCATAGCATTACTCATTATTCATTATCCATATATTCAGAGAAAAAAGAAAACAACAAAATTCATTCATCATACATCATTTGCATACATTTAGTTAAGAATAGAATTGCATACATCAAAAAAAACAAAAACATAGGGGTATTCACATCCATATTTCCATTAAAGTTTTGCATCCATACATTGAAAAATAGAAAAGCATATCAAAATAGCATAAATCATTGCATCCATCTATCTATATCATAAATGAGATACACTACATCCATAAACATCATCAAAGTAAATGCATCATAAAACATCATATAGTTGCATATAAAGATGATCTCACATGTACACATCAAAATATTCAAGGAAGTATATCATCATATAAAGTGTTTATCAATGAGCCATCAAATCAGTATATCAAGATACAATGTCAACAAAGTGATACATTAAATGTTCTAATCAATAAACATGAAACATGATACAATAGTCATCAAATCATTAGGAGCCTATAGCAGCACCTGATCCATCCCCAGTACCTAATCCATCTAGACCTCTATCATCTTGTCTATCCTATGAAGGAGGAGCCTGAGAAGTGCTAGCCATACTAGGTCTCTAAGTCACATAAGTCATAAACTGATGCATCAGAAGAGCTACCTGGTCCATCCTGCCAACAATAGTGGATACATCTGTCCTCAATGACTAAACATCTTGTGCTACACTGTCAATACTAGGACCACCCTGAGATGATTGACCCATATCCTATGATCTAGGAACCTATGGAGGCACCTATTATGTTGGAATTTGATCCTACCGTACCTGATCCTGATCCTATTGTGCTAAGGCAACCCACTGTAACTAAACTAAAGGATCCAAACCACTAGGAATCTATCGAGTAGCATCAATATGTCCCTATCTCTAAGCCCTCTGTTGTCTATGTTGTCTCTCCTATCTATCACTTGCTACTACTCTAGGATGCATAAACTCAGCACCATGATCATCCCTAGCTCTATCCCTAGCATGTCTACCTCTCACTCATGGCCCATCTCATCCTCACCCTATGACCTGAGGAGCTCTCTATCCTCACTGACGTCATCATCTCTAACATCTCCTCCTACCACCACACTACTACATTTGGGGCCAAATTTCAACAGAAGTTTCTGAGGGGTAACTTTTTATTACGAATTTGGTGTTTTTTTTTTGTAATAGGCCCTAATGATGTCAGTATTCTGATGGGTGTTTAATTGACCATCAGAATTCTAACAGATTCAAGGTATAGATTAAAAAAAAGTGAAACGGCCTCATCATTTTTATTTCGATTAGATAGAGGAGTGGGAGAAAAGGAGCGAAAGCTGAGCACGGGAGAAGGTATGTGATTTCTTCATCTTTCTAGCCTCTGGCATCATATTCAAATGCATTTCATTTTATTTTATCATGAATGCTCTCTGAAATGACCACATTCTACTAGTTTCATGCCCTAGCTAGTGCTTTATCTCTATTATTTGATGTTATTGGTGCTTGTGCTCAAGGATATCGATTCACTGTATTCAAATGTTTGGATTCACGTTTGTTGATATTACTGGCATATATGTTTAATGATGCCATTATATATTGCTGTCACTGAAATGACCACATTCTACTGGTGTTGTGCCCTAGCCTGTGCTTTAACTCCATTATTTCATGTTATTGGTGCTTGTACTCAAGGATATCCATTTTTTTGAAATGTTGATTGTGGTTATCAAATGGACAGCCCGTGAGCTTCTAGCTAGGCACTATTTGTATTGATAGCTTAGGGCATCAAATGTATTGTATCATTGATAGTTGAGACTTTGTTAAAAGGAAATAGGACAAAGAATGATTTTTATTTAGTTTCTCTATTTTGATCCCTACGTGGCTTACAACCCTAGAGAAGTATATGTAGATTTATGGATGCAGTTGCAGGATACATAGCATCAGATAATTCACAAGAAATCCATGCATCCAATTTGAATAGAAATTAATACAAAGAACTAGGGTCCTCCAATGGCCCAATCATTTGGACCTTGACTGTCCCCTCAACCAGTGACCCTTCAAAATCAGGTTA
The DNA here is from genome assembly GCA_027943335.1 of Chamaecyparis obtusa. Lineage (NCBI taxonomy): Eukaryota > Viridiplantae > Streptophyta > Pinopsida > Cupressales > Cupressaceae > Chamaecyparis > Chamaecyparis obtusa. Next base: position 1,564,368 of record BSBK01002933.1, on the reverse strand, counting down.
TCATGCAATCAGTGAGTGATCCTTCATTCTCCTGGTGAGCTTCTAGCTAGGCATGATTTATATATTTGATACCTTAGGGCATATAATGTATATTGTATCATTGATATTTGAGACTTTGTTAAAAGGAAATAGGACAAAGAATGATTTTGATTTAGTATCTATATTTTGATCCCTAAGTGGCTTACAACCCTAGAGAAGTATATACAGATTTACAGATGTAGTTGCAGGATACATAGCAACTGATAATTCACAAGAAATCCATGCATCCAATTTGAATAGAAATTAATACAAAGAAATAGGGTCCTCCAATGGCGCAATCATTCGGACCTTGACTATCCCCTCAACCAGTGACCCTTCAAAACTAGGTTATCATGCAATCAGTGAGTGATCCTTCATTCTCCTGGTCTACCCTGCATCCAAACATATTGGAAATACACAATATAATGATAACAAGTCTTTCACAATCCCCCTTCCCTCAAGGAACACTATCAACCATCCCTTCCACATAACATTTCACTTTTTTATGAGTGGATTGTGTAGGAATAGTTAACATTAAACAAGGAGCAAACTCCTCAACACATCTTGGAAACCATTGAATTCAATAATAAATGAAACCTAACACCAACACTATTCCTTCCATAGTTGCAAGATACATAGAAGTCGATAATTCACAAGAAATCCATGCATCAAATTTTTATAAGGATATCCTACTAATCAATAGGAATTTTCTTGAGATGACCAATGATTATGCATTTTGATGGCAGTGTGCTAGTTCAAAAGGATAATATAAATCTGAAATATTTTTTTCTGATTTTCTCAAACTATAAATGTGGTTAAAGGGAAAATATTATGTGGAAAACTCAAAAACCAAGCTAGCAAATGATTGTACATCAAATTATTCCTATATTCATTCAAGCATTGCTATGCTTCAGATACTTGACCTTTGAGCTTCATCTAGAGGAATGTGTAGCTTTAAGATAGAGTTACTTCTTGGGCCTTACAATAGGGTGGAATATGATCAAGATTTGTTTAGGCTGTATCTTTGTTAGTCCCATTGTTAGGTTCTTATAGTTCATGGTTTGAATCTATTATGGTTGTGTAATGGATTTGTAGATTCTTTTTCTAACATAATTATTGGACACCATGATTGGAACAACTAGTTGTTGGCTATTGTACACATGAATCATATCTATCAATGGTTCTTTGTGTTCAAGAATTCGTTGATCAATCTTTGAGATTTATTGTCCCAGCTTTAAAAGAGTGATAAAAGATATAGTGAGTGCTATCTTTTCCACGTGTTTTGTGGGTGCCATTATCTTCTAGGACTAATTGCTAGAACCAAATTATGTTCTTTGCCTCTAGTAAATATTGCAAATACAACCATCTTCTTGGTGAAGGGTTTCTTCCATCCCCATGAGGCACTATTGTATCGTTTCCATTCCCTTGTAGTATAGTGAACCTAATTTAATACAAGTGTGCACTATTTTGGGATCCATAATTTATGGCCCTACACTGTGGTTGTTAGCCTAATTAAGATAGGCCTAGCTTTGCATATAATAAGAGGCCAGCATGAAACAAAGATCCAGAGGTTAGGGGGTTGTTCCCTGTCCATAATTTATTATTTAAGTGCTAAGTGATGATGGGTATATCATTTAATTCATACCTAGTGTGTCTCTTTCTTTCTCTCCACATTTCACATTAGGAGTATATGTTATAAAATACTAATGAAATCAACTATTGGTCAAATCTAATCAAAATTGCAATATAAAGATTAAAATAGATCTTGAAGAAATATGGGAACCATTTTTTATAGATATTGTACAAATGAAGAGAATACTCCAAAGAGGAAATGCTTCAATGTGGAACAATTGAAGGACAATATTTTACTTTTATATGAACATCTGCAATATTTTTGATATATTTATGAGATAACAAAACCATAGAAAGAATAGCATATTGAAGAAAGTAAAGAATAATGATCATACTTTGAGATATTATGGAAATTTAAAGGAAAGAATGCTTGGTGGGGTTATCATGCAATCAATGAGTGATCCTTCATTCCCCTCTTCTAGTGACCCTTCAAAACCGGGTTATCATGCAATCAGTGAGTGATCCTTCATTCTCCCGGTCTGCCCTGCATCCAAAAATATTGGAAATACACAATACAATGATAAAAAGTCTTTCAAAATCCCCCTTCCCTCAAGGAACACTATCAACCATGCCTTCCACATAGCATTTCACTATTGTATGAGTAGATTGTGCAGGAACATTTAACATTAAACAAGGAGAAAACTCCTCACCACATCTTGGAAACCATTGAATTCAATAATAAATGAAACCTAAAACCAACACTATTCCTTCCATTCACTTCTACCAAGAATAAAGCATTTAATCCATTCAACGTTACATATAATAATTAGACAGTTACATTTCTTGACTGTGTAGAAGAACAACCATGACCAAAATGATCAAAACTACTTTCACCCTTGCACAAGCTATTCCAAACTTCAATTAAAATGAGCAATGTGCTATATCAAATCATTCATATTCATAGTAACCATTCGAAGGATCATTTTTTCAATGAACCCTCTGACTGTACCCCTGCGGCAGAGAAAGGAAACCTTAAAATAGAGAAAGGAAACTTAGTAAAACTAGTCTTTGCCGATGTTTGTGAGGGAAACTTAGTCATGACATCAAGTATCATCTCATCATGGTCTATTCACCATGTTTCAACACCCCATTCACTCTAATCTATTCAACTTACACCATTCTTCTTCTCCAGGACTCAAAGGCTTGAAATAATATATGCGGTAAAAATTCATGAAATACTAAAGAAGACCTGCTATTTGTCAGACAAATCTTCATTGTGCCCCATAAAAAACTAAGTAATAACTACTCTACCCTTAATTTGTTTAACAATGCACCATATTAGATAAAGTAGGTTATATCACACATGGCACGAACTCTCTTCAAACTCACAATACATTTCATACGTGGTACAAAACTCATGAGATTCTAAAGAAGGCCTCACTCTTAATGAGTTATAAACATGCCATTGTTTCAGTTTTGCTTGTGAGTTATGATAATTTTTGTAAACATGTCATTGGTTCAGTTTAGTGTATTCATTTTTGTCAGACAAATCTTCATTGTCTTCTGATTGTCTTCTTTATATAATAGCATGTATTAATTGGCTAACAAATAAAGAAGCATTTAGACAATCAAAAGACAATGAAGATAATTTTAAATGCATCTAACACAAATTTTTTTTACAAAACTGAACCAATGGCATGTTTACAACAAAGAAATAGAGTGAGAATAATATGCTAAAAATTGTATTCTATTTAATACACGCCAAAGGACCAGTCCCAACAATTCTTAAAAATACTTTATCTGATATGATGAATTCTTAAACAATTAAGGTTGGAGTAGACGTAGTTATCACACAATTTTTTTGTGTGGTACAAGGAAGATTTGGCTGATTAAGAGTGAGGCCTTCTTTAGAATCTCATATAAATTTGGTCAATTAAGATGAGAAGAAAAACACAATTCATTAGTTAAATTTTTCAATTTCATGTATTTTTTCTCCTATTTATTAGCTGCATGAGTTGAAGGTTGAATGTAAGGGTCTTATAATGTTGTGTTACCTTTGGATCTTGAGTTTTTGATACTCCTATGATGATCTTTCTCAACAAGTATTTTATTCTATTGTTGTTTTTTGAATAACATATTGGGAAAATACAAAATGTTGTACTTCTACAGGATAGTGAACACAAAATTGAAGCATCAAACAAGACTTGATGAAGTTGCAAGTGGAATGTGCACTCAAATGGTAAGTAATGTAGAATAACAAAATAAGTAATTTGTCATATCTACATTTTTATATTTTCTGAAATACATCCATGTTCTATATTCACAGAATGGTTCAAAATTGAAATTTACAATTCAATAAAAGTACTGACAGGTGTTATTCCCTGCACCCTCAATCAACAACTTGTTGGAAACAATTGTCTGAAGGAAATTGCTACTCAAATTATGTATTGTCTTTGATGTCACACTATGTCATAGTCTACAGTATTCAGTGCCTACCGAGCTCAGTCGGTCTGCCTGTCAGTATATTTAGTGCTTACCGAGTTCACTCGGTTATCAAAGAAAAATTAGCATGTATCGAGTTCACTCAGCTATCAAAGAAAAGCAGTGTTTACCAAGTTCAGTCTGTTGTCAAAAGGAAAAGATAGCATTTACCGAGTTCAGTCGATTATCGAAGGATTATCAGTGTTTACCGAGTTCCCTCGGTCTCCTAAAGATTGTAGAAAGTTATGGTCACCAAGCACTATTGACCCTTGAAGGATCTTTGCAAATAAAGTTTGCTAATCTCAGCCGACTGTTATACTAAGTAATGCTGATTTGACAAATCTAAAATCATATAAATAAAAGGTCAAATGTGAAAATAAAATATATACACAGCAGAAGATATATAGAAGAAAGCAGGAAAGGTGTGTGTGAATTTGTGAAGGATGATCAGATATCCTTGAGGAGCAGTAGAGATATATTCGATCAGGAAAGATCACACTTATACAGAACAGAGATCTGTAATCAGCAAGGCAGTTGCACTATTATACAGGTCATTTTCATTGTTACCTTTTTATCATTGTAACAGTGAATTCTAAATCTCTTAACCGAGTTGGTTTAAAAACCATATTGTAAATCCTCTAACAAGGTGACAATTCCATTGAATTGTTTTCAAGACCTCTTACCAGGCCACTCCTAGCAGGGTGATTAAATCCTCTAACAAGGTCACACCTAACAGTGTGTTTTGTAACCTTTTACCGGGTTGGCTTCTAACCAGGCATCACTTCAGAAAAGTGAAAATCAGTATCTAGATACATTGGTGGTTTTTCCCATATTGTGTTTCCACGTTAAATCTGTCTCTTGTGTTCTTAATGGTTATCTTAATCATATACAAGTGCTGATGAATATCTAAAGATAATTTACTAATACTTTCTGCATCTACAAAGTTACTGCAATCTATTTACCGAGTGTTAAACAGATAATATTCATTAAGATATCCTAAGGGATCTGGAAAGAAATAATTAAGTGTTTTATGGTTGACTGATTCACCCCCCCTCTTAGTCACTTCATCCATATTCCATCAATTGGTATCAGAGCTTTTGGTGCTTGCAGGAAGGATTTCAAGGACCTAAGCTAAAGATCAGGATGTCTTACAAGAGGGAAATTCCAAAGCTCAACAGAGATAACTTTTCAGCATGGCAAGGTCTCATGAGACTTCATCTAGCTTCCATTGGTGATTCAGGATGCAAATACATTGATGAAGAATACACAGTTCCTACTGGCGCATTAACTGTTGAATACATTGCAGAGAAAAAGAATCATAACACCATGATGATAGACATTGCATCAGCTCTCAGCTATGAAGAATTTGATGAAATTAAAGAATGCACTACTGCATATGAAATGTGGATCAATCTAAAGAAAATATATGGTGGTGATGCTAATGTGAAACGAGCCAAAGCAGAAAGCCTAAGAGGACAGTTTGACAAGATGAACATGAAAGAAGATGAAAACATTGCAAAATATGTTGAAAGGATCAAAGCAAGTGTTAGTGCAATTAGAGCTTCTAGAGGAACAATCTCTAATGAAACTGTTATAAGTAAGGTACTTAGAACATTACTCCCTATCTATGCAATAAGAGTATCAGCTATTCAAGAAAGAAGATGTGAAACAAACCACAATATAACTTTGGATGCTTTAGTTGGAAGATTGACAGCCTTTGAATTAGACAACTATGACAACTATGTTCCAAATTCCAAAAATATTGAGTCAGCATTTGAGGCCAAGGTTTCACTAAGGAAGAACAAGAAAATAAAAGAAGTTCAAACCGAGTCACAGGAAGAAGTTCAAACTGAGTCTCAGCCTGAAGTTACCGAGCAAATATCTACCAAGCCCAAGCAACCTGAAGAAGAGATCCTAGAAGACAACAACATGACTCATTCAAAAAGCAAGGAACCTATACTAGCCAAATATGTCAGAAGACATCATACACCAGATCAAATCATTGGAAACAAATCAAATGGTACTATGACAAGAAGTAAGCTAAAAGGTACATGTCTACTTACTGATTTTGAACCTAGAAATATCAAAGATGCATTGGAAAATGAAAGTTGGATTGAAGCAATGAATGAAGAATTAGAACAAATACAAAAGAACAAAACATGGACTCTTGTACCTAGACCTAAAGATAAGAATGTAATTGGAACAAAATGGGTATTTAGGAATAAGCTGAATGGAGACGGTCAAGTATCTAGAAACAAAGCTAGATTGGTATGTAAAGGTTATTCTCAAGAAGAAGGTATAGATTATGGTGAAACTTTTTCTCCTATTGCAAGATTAGAAGGTGTAAGAACTCTACTTGCTTATGCAACACATAAAGGATTTAAGGTATATCAGATGGATATAAAATCTGCATTTCTCAATGGAATTCTTGATGAAGAAGTCTACATTGAACAACCTGAAGGTTTTGTTGATCCAGATAAAAGGGACATGGTCTGTAGGTTACACAAAGCATTGTATGGTTTGAAACAAGCTCCTAGAGCATGGTATGAAAGACTCCATAACTACCTGATTCAGATTAATTTCAAAAGAGCCAATGATAATAGCAATCTGTATATTAAAGAAGGACCGGATGACAAAATTGTATTGGTAGAAATATTTGTAGATGATACTATATTTACAGGGAATGATGATCAGTGCAAAGAATTTTCAGAGTAGATGAACAAAGAATTTGAAATGTCTATGTTTGGTTTAATAAAATTCTTTGTTGGTCTTCAAATTTAGCAAAGCAAGAATGGTATATACATTACTCAATCTAAATACATTAAGGAAATACTTAAGAAGTTTGGTATGGAAGATTCAAAACTAGTTGGTACACCCATGTGTACTAGACTCAAACTTACCAAAGATGATGATTCAAAAGAAGTAGATTAGACCTTATACCGATCTATGATTGGAAAATTACAGTATGTAGTACATACAAGACCTGATATTGCCTTAGCAGTCGCTAGAGTAGCAAGATTCTCAGCTAAACCTAAGGAAAATCATATGATGGAAATCAAAAGAATCTTAAGGTACTTAAGAGGAACTAAAGAATATGGTTTGTGGTATAAATTTGGAGGCAATCTAGATTTACAAGTGTTCACTGATGCTGATTGGGCAGGGAACATTGATGACATAAAAAGTACAAGTGGTGGAGCATTTTTTCTTGGAAAAAGACTGGTATCCTGGACCAGTAAAAAGAAAAATTGCACATCTCAATCCACAGCTGAAGCAGAATATGTTGCTGCTGTAGTAAATTGTTCAAATATTGTTTGGTTTAAATAGTTATTACAAGGTATGAAGGCTGAAATCAAAGAACCAATTGTTATATTTTGTGACAATACAAGTGCAATAAACATTTCGAAGAATCTAGTAATGCATTCCAAGACCAAGCACATTGCTATTAAATATCACTTTGTCAGAGAATTGGTGCAGGACAAGGAAATCAGATTAGAATATATTCATACAAAAGAGCAGATTGCAGACATTTTCACCAAACCATTACCTAAGGATGCATTTGTGTATCTAAGAGGTAAGTTAGGGGTCATTCCCCTATCCAAGGCTCACTAAATACAGTTTTAGTGATGCATCAACCAGAACATGATTGAAAATCAACCATGTTGATGCAACATATTCAAGGAATCATTGCATATGAATCTGTACTTGAGGTACATTAGTTTACACCAATAATATGTGAATTGTCTTTGGCATGTGTTGTCAAAGAGGGAGTGTTTGCTATGTCTTTGCTATTACTTCAAGAAATTTTCAATAGTCAGAAGGAAGATTTTTCAAGAAAAAGGAAGTTTGCTGACAGAGGAAGATTTGAATCTAAACCAAGCTAATTCTTTCAAATTTCTTATGCTATGACATATTGTGTTGCCATCAATGCCAAAGAGGGAGATTGTTGGAAATAATTGTCTGAAGGAAATTGCTACTCAAATTATGTATTGTCTTTGATGTCACACTATGTCATAGTCTGCAGTATTCAGTGCCTACCGAGCTCAGTCGGTCTGCCTGTCAGTATATTTAGTGCTTACCGATTTCACTCGCTTATCAAAGAAAAATCAGCATGTACCGAGTTCACTCAGCTATCAAAGAAAAATAGTGTTTACCAAGTTTAGTCGGTTGTCAAAAGAAAAGATAGCATTTACCGAGTTCAGTCAGTTATCAAAGGATTATCAGTGTTTACCGAGTTCCCTCGGTCTCCTAAAGATTGTAGAAAGTTATGGTCACCGAGCACTGTCAGCCCTTGAAGGATCTTTGCAAATAAAGTTTGCTAATCTCAGCTGACTATTATACTAAGTAATGCCGATTTGACAAATCTAAAATCATATATATAAAAGGTCAAATGTGAAAATAAAATATATACACAGCAGAAGATATATAGAAGAAAGCAGGAAAGGTGTGTGCGAATTTGTGAAGGATGATCAGATATCCTTGAGGAGCAGCAGAGATATATTCAATCAGGAAGGATCACACTTATACAGAATAGAGATCTGTAATCAGCAAGGTAGTTGCACTATTATACAAGTCATTTTCATTGTTACCTTTTTATCATTGTAACAGTAAATTCTAAATCTCTTAACCGAGTTGGTTTAAAAACCATATTGTAAATCCTCTAACAAGGTGACAATTCCATTGAATTGTTTTCAAGACTTCTTACCAAGCCACTCCTATCAGGGTGATTAAATCCTCTAACAAGGTCACACCTAACAGTGTGTTTTGTAACCTTTTACCGGGTTGGCTTCTAACTAGGCATCACTTCAGAAAAGTGAAAATCAGTATCTAGATACATTGGTGGTTTTTCCCATATTGGGTTTCCACGTTAAATCTATGTCTCTTGTGTTCTTAATGGTTATCTTAATCATATACAAGTGCTAATGAATATCTAAAGATAATTTACTAATACTTTCTACATCTACAAAGTTACTGCAATCTATTTACCGAGTGTTAAACAGATAATATTCATTAAGATATCCTAAGGGATCTAGAAAGAAATAATTACTAAGTGTTTTATGGTTGACTGATTCACCCCCCCTCTCAGTCACTTCATCCATATTCCATCACAACTTGCCTCCATTTTATTTTGATTTACAAACTACTATATTATTTGAATATCTTTCTTTCTTGCCACAATAGGAAAGAGTTTGAGGTGGAAGACTACAATAATAGAAGAGTTTCAATTTGGTATACTATACTACAACATCATTTCATAACTAAGTTTTCAATTTCTATATATAATTAGGTTATAGATAATCTAAGTGAAGAACGATCATGTCAGACAATCTGAATGAAGAAGGTAATGGGGATGCAATCAATAGATTGTGGTCAAACTTAAAAAGAAAAGGCGATGGAAAATGTTATTGTCCCTGCAATAATTGTAAGGGCTTAAACATTAGAAGATTGCTAATCAAAATAGCTAAGAGACATTGTAGGGATAATGGTCACATTGAAGGAGGGTTTGATTATCATGAATTGGTAAGTTTTTTATTATATTTATTTAACAATTAATATATATATGAAATGCACTTGATGATGAGATCATTATCATGGTTTATTTGTGTTCATCATTTTTATATAGGTCGACCTCCCTAGGGGAGTACATTAGATGGACCATGGAGGTGCGAATATTGAGAATATGGATTTGGAAGTGGAGGATCATGGAGGTGCGAATATTGAAGTTGAAGATTATGATCCCATAGAAGATGACGATGATGCACCAGATGATGGTACTAATACATTGATCCATGACACATTTGGTATTGGTGCAACTGATGATGATGATCAAGATGATGTTGATGTCATCCATGATATACCTCTACTTGAGAAGGCAGCCACACCCCTTTATGAAGGCTCCCAAACAACTCTTCTCTCTGTTGTATTGTTGTTGTTGAACTTGAAGGTTATGAATGGTTTATCCAACACATCAATGTCACGTATGCTAAGGTATGTCATATATGTCATTATAGTAATTAAATGGTGAAACATGTACCATAAATATTGTTAATATTAACAACATATATTTTTTTCTATAGATTGATAGGTGAGTTCTTGTTACCACCATCGAATATTCTCCCTCGCTCATACCGAGAATTATGTGCCACTATGAAAGATATTAGAATACAGTATCAAGAAATAGATGCTTGTCCCAATGATCATATTATTTATCATAAAGAACATGAATTTTCAATAGAATGCCCTAAATGTCATATGAGTAGATATCGAACAGATCAAATAACAAAAAAGTTGCCTCACAAATTTTTTCGTTACATCCCCATTATACCACATTTGCAAAGATTATTCAGGTGTAGTAGCTTGGCACAATTTATGGATTACCATGCACACAATAGGAGTCAAGATGACATTATTCGAATGCTTGCGGATGGTTCTATATTTAAGGACATAGAGGAAAAGTGGCCACACTTTATGGAAGAACCTCGAAATCTCAAGCTTTCAGTGGTAGCGGACGGTGTCAATCCATTTGGAGAGCTAAGATCTGTTTACATTGTTTGGCCTATTTTTTTCATCAACAATAACATTCCTCCATGGATGTCAATAAAGAGGGAACACATTATGTTGACAATGATTGTTCTAGGTATTTGATCATTTAATAGTTATTTGCATGTAATTGTAATTTTGTAGTAAAATGGTCACAATAATTATGTAATGTTGTTGTTCATTCAACCAAATAAATACCAAGTTAAAGATATGAATGTTTATATTGAGTCTCTTATCGACGAGTTAGTGGAGTTATGGAAAGGTGTCACTATGTATGACATCTCTAGACCAATAGGAGATAGAAAATTTCAATTCCATGCAATGCTTGTATGGACAATACATGATGCCCCAGGGCTAACACATTTTTTTGGTATGTTATGGTGAATCTAAGTTGCACATGATAATTCTAAAAAATAAAAATTAACATATTTAATCCAATTGTATCATTACCTTGTAGGTCTTCAAACAAAGGGAAAATTTGCATGTCTAGTTTGTGGTCCAAAGATGAAATCTCATCATTCAAAAAGTTTAGGAAAGCAGGTGTTTGATGAGTATACACACTTTCTCCACAAAAATCATAACTATTGAATTACTGAAAAACATCTTTTCAATGGGAAAGAAGAGACTACATCTAAGCCATAGAGAATGACACCTCACCTATGGAAGTTGGAATATAATAGAATTAATCATCAAGGTACTACCATTCTACCTAACGGTTTATGTTTGGAATTTGTATATTTTTATTGTGTTTTGTTTTCTGATTATGTGATTGATGATCGTGAATGTCGTCAAGGCAACACTACTAAGCACCTTCCAAAGGGACTAAAGAGTTATCTCAAATAATTTAGTAGGTTGCCCTACTATGAGCAACTACAAAATGTTCATTTGTTTGATACTATGCATATTGGAAAGAATGTAATGGAGACATTGTGGAAGATATTGGATGGAAGGTGTGACAAAGAAAAAGTTGTCAAAATTTGTAGCGACATTCATGAATCCAATCATGCAATGAAAATTTTCATTGAATCAAATAGAAATGGAGAATGGATTAATACAAGTGCCCTTCCTTGGTTATTAACAGAACAACAAAGTGATGTCGTAAAAGAAGTCATATGAAAAATTTGATTTCCCACAGGATTTGCTGCAAACATAAGTAGTACCATATCAAAGAAAAGTGAATTTGGGTCAAGGTTACAAATGCATGATTAGCATACCTTCATCAAGGTAAGTCATGTTCTTTTGTATTTACAATATATTTGTAAACTGCATGTACTTCTCATTGTATTATATGAGAAAAGAATGACATGATTATTTTTATAATTGTTGCAGTACGTGCTACCCCTATCTCTCCAAGAGAACTTCGACAATAACATCAAACAAGTGATATATGATCTTGGAAAATACATGAGGTAAGCAATGATATCTATTCAATTTGTTATATATATATATATATATATATATATATATATATATATATATATATATATATATATATATATATATATATATATATATATATATATATATATATATTGTAAAGTCTTGTGTTTATATATTTTTGTGTCTTGAATGTCTTGTAGGTGGTTGTCATCTAAAGAAATTCATAGAGCAGATATAAAATATTGGAAGAGAAGAATTCCTCATCTAATGTGTGAAATGAAAAAGTGTCTACCTTCAACCTTTTTCAATGTACAAGAACACTACCTCATACACCAAGTTGAGGAGACTGAAATGTGTGGACCCGTACACACTCGATCAATGTGGATGGTTGAGAGGTACCTAAAAATTTTTAAGGCTTTGGTTCGGCAAAGAGCATGTCCTAAGGGTTCTATAATGGACAGATATATGGTATACCAGACTATGGTGTACGTTACTGAATATCTTCCTAAGCTTGCAGCAAAGATCCATATAGATCACATTTGGGATCTCGACACCATTAGAAAATTCAAAGGGGAGTACTTGGTAGGGAAAGGTAGAATGAGGAAATTGAGAGGTAATAAATTATAAGATGTTATTATAGCTATTAATTAATTCTTAATCTTCAAAATTAATCAGTTGTAAGTAGTCTATTTATTTTTTGTACAGCTGCTTGAGAATGGGATGCAATACATTTGTATATTGCAAACAATCAAGATTGGATAATGAAATGGATTGAACGATGTCATCATTTAGGTCACACATTAATATGAGAAACTATGTCTTCATTGGTTAATGAAGCTCATCGTAACGGAGAACCAAATGTTACGCAAAGGGAAATAGATTTAGCACATGGTTTAAGAGATTTTCAAGTACATATAAATTTGTTAATCACTCATACATTTATGAACTCTTGATGCATTAATTTATACATGTTTTACATATTTTTGCAGGTCAAACACCACAAGGCTATGTTTTGCAATGGTCATAAATTTTGCATCAAAAATTTGGATGACACAAAGAAAACTTGTGATTCTAGGATAAGTACAGTCTTTCAGGTGACTAATATTTCATCTAGAAATGACTTACATCCTCAAGAGTCTGAAAATATATACTATGACATTTTGGATGATACACTTGAGTGTGACTTTAATTCCTTTATATTAGTTCTCTTCGTCATTAAATGGTATAGACTACAACTTAATCAAAATGATCCTGATAGAACTATTATTGAACATGACAATAGATTTCCAATGATTAATACAAGGTGGTTTGAGCCAGTTGGGGATGAACCCTATGTTCTTCCAAGCCAATGTGAGTAGGTATTTTACTCAGAGGCTCCACATAAATTGAGTTGGTCATTTGTTGTTAGACATGATCCAAGAGGAAGGCCGATGAGGTATAATGCGATGGAAGAAGAAGATTGCAAACAACTAGAAGATGATGTAGATGATGATCATGAACAACAGTTAGTCGATGATGTTCCTAATGCAACTTTTCTTGAAGAAGAAGAAGAAGAAGATGATGATGATGCTACTGATGATGATGATGATGATGATGATGATGATGATGATGATGATGAAGATGAAGATGATGACAATGACAGTGGTGGTGATGATATCGATGTCAACGATGATCATGGTGATTAGTTGGATGAAGAAGAAGATAAATGACATGAATGAAATGTACAATTACATGATCACTGCTTAATCTATTTAATATTGATTTCTTGATAGAAATGTGTAGTTATGCAATCAATGCTTAATCTAATTAATTCATGATGTACTTACCATGGGATCTTATGGTTTTTAATGTACTTACTATGTGGTTTTGAGTATATGTATCATGAATTTTTTATCTAACATTAGATAATTGAATTACATATGTAGGTACCTGGACTCCTTTCACGAGCATCCCACACAGTCTCATGGATTGACAGGTATAAGTCAATACACCATTTCACAATTTGAAAAATATCTCACATTACTTGCTATCTCTCTCATTTGATGGAGTGCAGGTAGTAGAAAATAGGTATTTTTCAGATGTGTCTTCCTCGAGCGAAGAAAGTGAGTCATTTAGTATGTCTGAATTAGGAAGATCACCTAGAGGTCAAAAGACTACAAGGAAATTCAATAAACGCATGAAATTTTTCCTTTCTCAAGGGGGGTCATGTTATTATGATGATGTTGAGGTTGAGACTGAGGCCAAACAAATTGACCTCGATGTTGATGATGTGACTAGATCAGGTAAAGAGCTATACGATTATGGCCTGTAAAGTACTGAAATACGTTAAAATGTTTTTAATGTTTTTAGTTATAATAAAATGTTTTTAATTTAACCCTTTTATATGTTATTGTAGATGACCTCCCTTTGCATCAACAGAGAAATAGGCATGCATTGAGATCTAATGAGAGGGTAGATGATCATCATGATGATATCGATACTCATCTTAACGATTACATCTTAAAAACTAGAAATCAAAAAAAAAAAATGATTGTCATCTATGCACCTTAACTGATAATGACTAATTTTTATATGCCAATGAATTTAATTACATGGTAGTGAATGTTCATAAATTTTATAATGTGTTAATGAATGTTATCATGTGATAATTAATGAATGTCACATTTTATTAATGTGTGAATGAATGTTATCGTGTGATAATTAATGAATGTTACATTTCATTAATGGATGAAATAATGAATGAATGTTAGATGTTAACGGGGAATTTAGAGTGATGTTGGGGGGGGCAGGTAGAAATGAGCTTCCACCTTCATGTGGCTGGCCCTGTTTAGTATAGAATATAAAACTATTCTCGAAACAAAGTGAAGCTCAATAAGTTTGTTCCTTATATAGGGTCTCAAGTACATAGCTTTTATCCCACTCTCAACATTGCAAGGCTTCAAGTGGTGTTCTGATATTGGTTTCTCCATCTCCCACTGACATCTTATCTTTCTCCTAAGAACTCTCACCGAGCTCTGATACATGGATGAGTAGAAGATGTCCCTTATAGGCTACACATATATAATATGGTAGATCTAGGGAACAAATATACTACAACATAGAATGAGTCAACTTGAATCTATAGTTTCTTCATTCATAATGAAAATTCAAATTACAAGCCATATTTTAGATTTAATATTCATATTTATCTTCATCATGATCATAGCCATCACGGTCAGCATTTGGTTCAACTTCATTTGAACCACACTCCATGTCGGGTACCATTATAAGGCATGGAGTGTGGTCATACCCATGTTACCATAATAATGAGTTAGCCTATAAAATTATGAATAAAATACCTCATGTATCATATTTATAATACTACAGGTGCACTCAGGATTGGCTCAGGCACCCAAGTTCCTTCCAAAGGAACCCAAGTCAAACCCAGAGGAGAACAAAAGTAGAACCGAAACCCAACCTCAAAAAAAGAACTGGATAACTTGGCTTTTTTCTAATTCAAGTTTATTTCTGAATTCTTCTCCAATTCCAACCTGATTATTCCATATTTTGTTTTCCAATTTTCCTTCTTCCTCACTCCAAATTCAAGGCTCACCACCCATGACTTATGCTGTTATTTCCTTTTACTAATTGTGCTATTTCAAGGATCACCACCCATGACTTGGTTAAGATGATAAATGCTTTCAATGCCTTTATTACCAAGGAATCACCGCCCACCATTAATGAATATTAATGATCATTATTTCCTAAGGGTAATCATTATTTGTGTATGTTGATCACCCAAGTCTTTGGCTATGATTTGCATGCTGTGAGGTTTTTCAGAAGTGGGGGTATGACATGCTAGTTGGATTATAACATATTGACACTTACACCATGAATAAGACAAATGATTAAATAGAAAGAGAGGACCAACAGAACCATCTTGTGGTCAATCTATATCACATTGAGAAACAACGTCAAGACTCAAGAATCAAAAAAATAAAAAGTTTCTTCAAGACCATGAATGATCAACAACATTCCATCAGAAAACAAAACACTAATCTATATTATCATCAAGCCATAAAATATTTCTTTAAAGTTTAGAAGCATCACAAAAACTTTCAAGAAACATAGTACTATCCAAAACAAATACCCTCCAAATGATTATGATTATGTTGATATTGATGTCTATAATTTATGTCTAATGATTATGATGATGTTCATGTTGATGTCTATAATTTATTTCACTTACTGATGGTTGCCTAGATTGAATTTTGAATTGTCAGGCTGGAGAACACTTTCAAAGTTTAGGGTCTATTCTACATGATACTCTTAGTTACAACTCAAATGCAACTCAGCATATTTTTGATGCTGGGCAACCCACTGCAGAAAATCATCTGCAGGTGAAATTTAATGTTGTGAATCTTGGTATTGTTAATGTTATTACTTTTTCTCATGTTTCATATTTGTGAAAATGTTTCTTGGCACTATCTTCTTTTTCAATTCCTATATTTTCAGCTTTTTAAATCATTAACTTAAGCATTACATGTCTTTGTTCAAAGTTTATTCTAACACTATATTATATCTTATTCTTATTACAATGTTCTTTGTTGTGGGGTAGGAGGTCACTCTTCATTGTCTTCATTGTTCCATTTAAATGCATTTAACACAAAAAACAAATTTACAAAACTAAACCAATGGCATGTTTACAACAAAGATGTGTTGAGGAGTTTGCTCCTTGTTTAATGTTAACTGTTCCTACACAATCCACTCATACAATAGTGAAATGCTATGTGAAAGGGATGGTTGATAGTGTTCCTTGAGGAAAGGGGGATTTTGAAAGACTTGTTATCATTGTATTGTGTATTTCCAATATGTTTGGTTGTAGGGTAGACCAGGAGAATGAATGATCACTCACCGATTGCATGATAACTCAGTTTTGAAGGGTCACTAGTTGAGGAGATAGTCAAGGTCCAAATGATTGGGCCATTGGAGGACCCTATTTCTTTGTATTAATTTCTATTCAAATTGGATGTATGGATTTCTTGTGAATTATTAGCTTCTATGTATCCTGCAACTACATCCATAAATCTGCATATACTTCTCTAGGGTTGTAAGCCACTTAGAGATCAAAATAGAGAAACTAAATCAAAATCATTCTTTGTCCTATTTACTTTTAAAAAAGTCTCAACTATCAATGATACAATACATTTGATGCCCTAATCTATCAATACAAATGACGCCTAGCTAGAATCTCACGAGCTATCTATTTGATAACCACAGTCAACATTTCAAAAAAATGGATATCCAAACATTTGAAAACCAATGGCATGCTTACAAAAAAGGTCTAATAGAACTCCCAACAATTCTTAAACATACTTTATTTGATATGATGAATTATTAAACAATTAAGGTTGGAGTAGACATAGTTATCACACATTTTTTTGTGTGGTACAAGGAAGATTTGGCTAGGTCAAGTCTTCCTTCATGCTAGCAGTCTGCAGAATTAGACCTTTATTAACAATTGATCATATCAGATAACTAGTATGTTTAAGAATTGTTGGGACTGGTCTTTTAGCATGCATTAAACATAATAGAATTTTCAGCATATTATTATCATTCTATTTCTTTGTTGTAAACATGTCATTGGTTCAGTTTTGTAACTTCACTGTTGTATGAGTGGATTGTGCAAGAACAATTAACATTAAACAAGGAGCAAACTCCTCAACACATCTTGGAAACCATTGAATTCAATAATAAATGAAACCTAACACCAACACTATTCCTTCCATTCACTTCTATCAAGAATAAAGCATTTAATCCATTCAACATTACATATAATCATTAGATAGTTACATTTCTTGATTGTGTAGAGGAATAGTCACGACCAAAATGATCAAAACTACTTTCACCCTTGCACAAGCTATTCCAAACTTCAAGTAAAATGAGCAATATGCTATATCAAATCATTCATATTCATAGTAACCATTCGAAGGATCATTTTTTCAATGAACCCTCTGACTATACCTCTGCGATAGAGAAAGGAAACTTAGTAAAACTAGTCTATGCCATTTTTTGTGAGAGTACAGTCATGATAAGTGCCTCTCAAACCTCTCCAAACATGTAAGATTATCTTTAAATACTTTATTTATCTCTTCTAAACATTAACCAAATCAAACCTACATTTGAATCCACACACAATAACCCCAAAATGAAGGGTTTTGTATCCTTTAATGAGTCTCAGTCACTGGTAGCACATGGATAGTCAAACCAGTAGTCTCCAAAGCATTCAATAAGTGACTGGATTGTATTTAATACACATTATTCCTTCCATTCACTTCTACCAAGAATAAAGCACTTAATCCATTCAACATTACATATAATCATTAGACAGTTACATTTCTTGACTGTGTACTAGAGGAACAGCCGCGACCAAAATGAGCCAAACATTTGAAAATAGTGAATTGATATCCTTGAGCACAAGCACCAATAACATCAAATAATGGAGATAAAGCATGGGCTAGGGCACGACACTAGTAGAATGCGGTCATTTTAGAGAGCATTCGTGATCAAATAAAATGCAATGCATTTGAAATTTGTCATCGAATATGATGCCAGATGCTCAAAAGATGAAGAAATCACATACCTTCTCTCATGCTCAGCTTTTTCTCCTCTATCCAATTGAAATAAAAATGATGAGGCCATTTCACTTTTTTTTTTCCTAGCCAAATCTTCCTTGTACCACACGAAGAACATGCCATTGGTTCAGTTTTGTAAATTTGTTTTTTGTATAATTAGTAATTGGTGGATTAAATGTAGATAACACCTTTATCAATTTAATTAGCATGATATTATCATATTAGATAAAGTATGTTTAATAATTGTTGGGACTGGTCCTTTTGCGTGTATTAAACCTAATAGAATTTTCAGCATATTATTATCAATCTATTTCTTTGTTCTAAACATGCCATTAGTTCAATTTTGTAGATTTGTTTTTTGTGTTAAATACATTTTTTGTGAGGAGGGATCTTGTTCTGAGGAGATTGATGAAGATTGTGCACCTCAAAAACCAATTCATAAGGTACCAATCATGTTTCCTATTTTCTTATATTTTTGGATTGGTAAAGCTCCTTATAAGTTTCATGTCCTTTCTTTTGATTACTATGGATGAGATATATATCTTACATTTAACATTCAACTTCTTTACATTTTAGAACATGTAGTGTGTTTTTTGAGGAGTTTACCAAATCAACTTTTAACATAAACCAAAAACACCAAACTGATATCTTGCCCTTTCAACTTGATAAAATATTTGCATTTGACCAATAACTGCAAGCAATTGAATGATAAATCCACATACCTGTATCTTTGTAAAATACCTAGAACATCAAAAAGATGGCTAAGTGGCTGCTGCCATGATTTTTATCTACTGAATATGGGAAAACAAAGCACCAAAAAGAATCGAATAGAAAACATGATTGGTCATTTCAAAGAGAATTCATGATAAAATAAAATGCAATTCCTTCTCTCGCACTCGACCAACTTTCACCCACTAGTTTTCTCCCACTCCTTTTCTCTACAATCGAAATAAAAATGATTTGTCCATTTCAAAACATTGAATCGATATCCTTGAGCAAAAGCAATAATAACATCAACTATTTTGATCTGTGGGTACCCTAATGTTGGCAAGAGTTCTTTTATAAATAATATTACTTTGCAAGCTCGAAGAAGTGATATATTTTGCAAATGAAGAGTGGAAAGATGATGATATTCCTGAGGTCATGGATGGACACAATGTTGTAGATAGAATGGGAAGACATTTTTCTAGCTTGGCCCTGGATCCTTCGACAATTGGGGTAGGATCAAGACCCGGGATAAAAATGTGTCTTCCTTTCTATTGTGGAATTATCCCTTCTTTGGCCTCCACTAATTTCTCTTCTCAAAAATGGTTATCTAGAAACTTTGGATACTGCTTCTCATCCATGCACGAAATGTGCTAGTGATCATATAAAATTACTTTAGGCCTCCATTATTGATGAGATGTACAAGTGTAAAATGTTTTTGTGAGACTGGGATCAATTTGTGTAGTGTACATAAATGCAAGGCAGTGATTTTTCTCAACGATCGACAAGTATAAGTCTTCCAGGCCTTACCCAGTAGCTAGGACTAAAGATAACATAGCTCAAGAGACCATCATAGGTTCTCTTTCTTTGGTCTATATTATTGATAGAATGTTTTACTTTTCATTAGCTCATCAAATTTGGGGATTTGAAAGAATTTAATAGAATATTTTCATGACAACGTATATTATTTAAGTTGACATTGCACCAATTTATCTACTTCACGCACTTGTAGACTATGAGGATGATGATAAAGAAGCATCTCCTCCCATGGCCATGCTTCTTTATCATTGTTCTCATAGTCTACAAGTGCACAAAGTAGATAAATTTGTGCAACATCAACTTAAATAATATACATTGTCATGAAAATATTCTATTAAATTCTTTCAAATCCCTAGATTTGATGAGCTAATGAAAGGTAAAACATTCTGTCAATAATATAGACCGAAGAAAGAGACAACCTATGATGGTCTCTTGAGCTGTGTTATCTTTAATGTGCATATCCGTCAATTTTTTGACACTTTATAATTCAATCTGACATAAGTGCTATAAATCTGACAGATACAATGTCGGAGAAAAATACTTTACGACAATTCTTGCGATAGTAATACTATATGTCTGACAGGACAACCTATCAGAGATATGCTACACTACAATCACTCTTCCGACAGTTAAAATGTCATAGATATCAAATTTTTGATAGAATCATCCCATAGTAATGCTATGTCACCAATGGGTGTATATGTCAGAAGCTGGTAGTAGATCTGTCACTATTCCAATAGTTGTAATGTCGGAAAGGATATATTTTTGATAGTTAGTTTCGATAGTGATTTTATATTTTTGATAGGTCTTTGTGTCAGAATTATGATAGATGGACCGTAGGAAATGCCATAACAAAGATGTTATCATGTGCAAGTTTCTGACATAAAGTGGTGTCAGTAAACTGATAGATGTCTCTTCCATCTCAATTTCCAATGCAAAAACTATGACGGACACATGTGTCGAAATGTCAATAAATTAGCATTTCAAATTTGACAAATGGCTATTAGAATTTGACCTCAAATGTACTAGTGCAACCACCATCCTCTCCATCATCATCATCTTCATCATCCTCTGATCTCTCATCACATCTAGGGATAGGCTCTACTAGATCTATAAAATGAAGAAATTTGATCTGAGCCCACCAGTCTCGATACTCATGCGACATACCAGCATCAGCAACACCCCCAAGAAAATTCTATCTACAGTATGCCAAATGAGCAATCTGATCACAGGAAAACTGATAATCAATCTGAGCATCCCACAAAGATCACTCTTCCTAGACTCTAGCATATAGTGTTGTACCCTGGGGCATATCTTGCACTCTACCATACTGTCGAGAGACTCAACCAAAGAAAAACCACTCAATAATAGTAGTAGCTCTATCAATCATCCACCAAGGAGAAAACATATATGGGAGCTCATCATCATCCTCCCTCCATCTCTCACAACCTATATATGGACGCTACTGAACCTGATCAAGATCATCAATCTGGTAGTGCCAATACTCAAGTTTTCCCAGATGATGCTGGACAACCATGCTACCATATAGAAATAAATAAGGAAAACCTCGATGGTGAATCCTATTTGATACTGGTCTAGTAATGGGAAGATGCTCCCATATCCATAGTTGCAAGATCACAACACCTGTTGATAAAGAAGCACTCTCTGTATACAACATCATGCAAATCATGATAAAGATGAGCAAGAACACATGAGCCCCAATCGAACCTTCGAGGCTATGCAAGTAAGTCCTTGAGTATCCTGCCCCATCCAACTAAGAAGCCATGACCTCATCGGTTGGGAAGTAGTAATCCACCGATTAGAGCACCCAATACTAATGGCAATGTAGGGAATGAAGTGAACTGTGCCCATGTTATAGTATCATCATTAATTATGTTGTTGCCAAACACTCATCTGTAGATTGTACTATTATAAATAGAATCGTAATATACCATCTCTCCTCGATAAGGAATATGCAGCAATCTGTACACATCCTTCAAAGTAATGTTCATCTCTCTGAAAGGAAGATGGAAGGTATTGTGGTCAAAGTGCCAATGCTCTACCACTACGGAAGAAGACCTCAGTTCAGCTGGAACACTGGGATGTCAAGCAAAAAACTAAGTCCACACAACTCAATCACTTGAAACTCTGGAGGAGTCAAAGTCTAACCTAACTCAATGACCCATGAAGCGACGGTCCGTATATACAACTTACGAAAATGTGCCTGTTTGGAAAAATCAAGAGAATCATATCAATTTTCTATATCAAGTGAATCATTTTAAGTCAATCAGTTCTATTAGAATCAAAATATCAAGAAATCAAACCTAGTACCATTTGTTCATGTCTCTATGTCTTGAGAACAAATTATCAGTATCCTACCTATTGGTTTATCTATCCTATCAGATTGACAAATCACATTCATTGGTACCATTATACTGATATCCTAATCAATTGTTTTGTTAAACTACAATAGACCTAGCTATCTAGGAAATTAATCAATAAGTCAAACTTATCAAATTTTTATCAGAAAATCATTGGAAATTTCAAATTTCAAAATTTTCAAACAAAACTTGCAGGCATCTTTTTCTTATTACCACGCGACATTTTACCTTACGCGGTGCAAAAAAGGTATTATGTAGTACTTTATCATTAGTACACATGACAACGTTTCAAGCATCATTTTATCATGTTAGGCAGTATTTTAAGGAGCCTAGGTGGCATTTTAAAGCTAAGGTTTTATATGCGTGAAAACATCTAGAATTTGGCAAGAAAACCCTACTACTATGTGTGTGTGTGAAAATTATACCTGATCTGTAAACACAACACTCAGTAAAACATTAGAGGTTAGCTATAATCAAAATCGTGCAAAATTGAAAGCTATCTAACCAAGCGATTTACTGCCTTCTAATAGGTGCGAGATTAATGTTCTCAGATTGTAATCGAGATCAGTGACCTAGACGACACCTAAATGAAGGATTTGGATGCAAAAGATGGATATGAAATTGAATACAATTAATCTATATTTTTGATATTTTCTATGCAATAAGAATGATAAAAACTGATATGATATGAATGCTATTGAAAACTGATATGCTATGAATCTAACAATGATATGTAATATGAATCTAAATGAATGCAAAAAAATAAATAAGATTGATCTCACAAAGATGTCGATTCGCAAGAGCTTTGATTCTTCAATTCCAATTCTCCAGCGTGATTGTGCAAAATATGAGATGATTTGTGAAGAGCTGAAGCCTTAATTTATAGAAATTCAGGGCTTTGGAGGTGCATGAATAAAAGCCATAAATCACTCAAATTAACTCATCTTGATTTTTGAGTTATCTGATCATAAAAGATAGTTAATTCTCAAAATCATGCAAAAACATGCAAAAATAGCTTTTTAACTCAAATTAGAGTTTAGATCAGCTTTTTGAACTCCAAAAGGATGTTGAGTTCCAAAAAGTCAATAACTTGCATTGATTTTCTGATTTGGAGTTTAACTGTTTCTTTTGAATATGCATAATAATTAAGAATTAAATAAATAAATAAAGTGATTTATCCTCAACTCAACTGATTTTTGAAAATAAATAATTAATTTATGGGTTAATTAACTATTTATTCAAACTTTTATTAAAAATTATATTATTAAATAATGACAACATGCTTTAATTAATTAAATAAGAATTTAATCAATTAAAGATAGGAATTTTGATTTATTGTCAAAATTAAATAATACAATTAATAATAGATAGAATTAAATTTAATTACATAATTAAGTGGCAAATATTAAATCTAATTAATTAAATATGAAAATATTCAATTAATCAAATTTTAGGATAAATGTGATTTATTGCCAAATAATTATAAAATTAAAGATAATTAAGATAATTAGGAATATTACTAGGAATATTCTCCGATGCAAAATTTAAGATAATCAATTAGATTTGATGATGTTTAGATGTGCCTTAGATTAGGACTTTGATGTCGATTTCATATGATTTGATGATATAGGAGGTTAATGAACTTATAGCCCATTTTTGGGGTATTACATTTTGCCCCTCTTTGAATTACTGTGCAAAGCGCAGTGGTTCAAAGAAAGTCTGTGTTTGATAGAGATATGAAACTGATTCGAAAGATAAACCGATCTCAAGATAGAAACCGATTGAAAGATATTGAGATAGGAGTTGATTGATATTGAATTGATATGGAGATAATAGGTCTTGAATGACCAAAGATAATGTTCACTGTAGCAGCAAATGAACCTATGATTGCGAAAAAATGTCAAAATGCCTGATTCTGAATCTTAGGATTGATAAGAAGTGAGTGACCCGTTCTAGACTCGATTGTCTTAGCAGAACTAGCAGGTATCACATCCGAATCCTTTAGTTGCCGAAGAACCAAGGAAATAACACTATGATCTGATGGTTGCAAAAACTGATACAGATTACAAGATTAAGAGAATACCAGATTGATATGGATCGATGAATCTGATATGCCCCAAGTGATGATAGATTTGCCCCGAGCGATGAGGACTTTTGATGAATCAGTAACTAGACGTGATTGTTTGTCTTGATCACTGATGAAAGATATTGATAGACTTGATCGATAGAATTTGATTTACAGACTTTGAATGATGTGCAATACCATGCCCCCTTCGGGATTAAAATTGAAATCTGACAAGAAAAGTCAGCGTTATAGTTTAGAAGCATGTTAATTGATTTGAGAAGTGGTTAAACACGTCCGAGAACACATTCTGCATCGGTTGGAGGTCTAAAAAGACCAAGTTTGACTAGGTTTGACCATGAGTTGACCATGGTTGACCAAGTTGAAATTTTGATAGTTTGATGTAAGATAATCAGTTAAGTTGAATACTAGATTTCTGTGATGATTGAAGGTTGATTATGCAAGCAATTAATAATATGAATGATCTCAGATTTGAATTTTGATCCCGAAAAAAGATTCTACTTGCTATTTCATTGGAGGAACCTTCGTGTGAGATTCAGCTCTTGTTAGATTTGAAGAATTGATATGAGAAATTGTTTAAGCATTGAAGTTCGTTTAATCATTGTGAGATCATGCAAACATGCAAAATGCAATGAGACATGCAAAATGAAATGCAACCTAAGACCTAGGACCTAGTCACTGATCATGTGTCGATTTGTTATCATCATTGAACTTTTAGGTAACCGGATAAATCAATACAATGCCCACTAGCCATGAAACCATAGACATATGAATATCGATTTGTATGCACAAGAATCAATACAACACCCACTGGTCAAACAACCATGGATATATGAATATTGATTTTGTTTTCGAAATGTCGGATTAAATATAAGCATCAAGGCACAAACGCCAGGATGACCTAAATATCATGTCCATTTTGATATAGCAATTTGTACAAGCATCAAAACATAAACGTTGTGATGACCTAAGTACACCTTGCATTAAAAACAAATCAAACAGTCAAGAGATCATTCTAAATCGAATGTGAATTACCCGTAGTGACCCTTTATCGTTCACATCCTTAGGCAAGATTGCGTTCCACAGTAGGAGAAAGAACTTACTCAAAAAGACAATAGTTAGATCAAACTTCCTTGAATTTTTTGGGTATCAATGGTCGAGGTACGCATGGCCATCCAATTCGAGATAGAGGCTCTTACAGTCGGACACCATTTCAATCCAAAATTTCCCAAGTTGTTAGATTTTCACATACAAGCAGAAGATCAAGAAAAGATTATGCCCCCAGTCATCACTCTCTAAATCCTATAAAGGACATCATTGAAGAGCTCGAAGGGACACAATATGCAAAAATCTCAATGTGAATCAGTAAGCATACAGAGAGATAAAAGCATGAAAAGAACAGATTGTTTTCAGTTGAGTTTTGATGTTTGATTGTTGTTGATGCAAAATCCTTTCTGGAGACGAGACTGACTGACTGACTCAACTTGAAGCTTCAAAGGACTCTGAGTGGATATGACACGTCTAAGATACATGGGAGACCATAGGATATGACATTGATTTCCCCCAAGTGTGAACATTGATAGGATGCAAACGCTTGAGCTGGTTGGTGTACAGGCCGACTTATTAAAAACTGGAAATGCAGGAACAAACCGGGAGATATGTACAAACTAAAGCAAGACTGAAAGCTGGGAAAGACCAAGATTGTGCTGATAGATGGAGCATTTTGGAACAAGTGGTGCCCGTTTGCCAGGTTTTCACCATCTTGGTAGAGATTCTATTTTTGCTACCAAGGCGCCTGTTTCCAGGTTTTCACCAAGGCACTTTTTTTTTCTTTTTTTTTTTTCTTTTTTTTGTATTTTTCATTTTTTCAATTTTTTTGTACTTTTGATATTTTTTGATTTTTTTGTGAATCATCAAGGCGCCTATTGCTAGGTTTTCACCAAGATGTTCATTTTTTCAGGACTTTTTCCAATTTTTAAGATTTTTTTCAGGACATTTACCAAGCACTGAATGCCTTGGGCATAAAATTTCTTCAGATGGAGAATGTTGATTGGTTCTCGGAGCTGTTCTCCTTCAGTCGTTGAGAGTTGATAGGCACCAGAGCCAAAAGTAGCAGTGATTACAAAGGGACCCAGCCAGTTGGGTTCGAACTTCCCCTTGCGTTCTCGATGTGATTGATTTTTAGGATTTTCTCTCAACACTAGATCACCAACCTGAAATTCTCTATGTCTGACTTTCTTGTTGTAGCCTCTAGACATTCTTTTCTGATATACTCTGAGATGATCATACGCTACTTGTCTGCGTTCATATAGTAATTCAAGTTCTTGTAACCTAGACACTCTGTAGTCTTCATCAGTGACAAGTCCATTCATTTTGATTCTGAGTGATGGGATTTCAACCTCAATAGGCAATACCGCTTCAGACCCATAAACTAAAGCGAAAGGTGTAGCCCCAATAGGTGTTCTAATACTTGTTTTGTAGGCCCATTCTGATACTTGTGCTGATACTTGTTCTGATACTGGTTCTGATACTTGTTCTGATACTGATTCTAATAATTGTTCTGATACTTGGTATACTTGATAGCATCTTTTTCCATTTGCAAACTCCAAAGCAAGATCATATCTGCAGTCCCAATGTCTAGTAAGGTGGAGAACAAGAGGGATTGGCAAGCTAGTGGAAGAGATGGAAGACAAGAGAATAAAGGATAATGAAGGGAAGAAATCCTCAAGGGAAAACTCCTCAAGGGTACCCAAGCTAGGGAAAAATTGTCATGTAAAGCGCATTTGGAAAAGCAATGAAAGGCTAGCATAGGATAAGCACAAAATCATAATGCAAGAGCAGGAAAGGATGCAATCCAAAGGAGTAGACATGTCAAGAGGTAGTACCGTGTTTTACTCTTTCTTTCTTTTTTTATTAGATCAAGACCAAAGGGGAAAAGGATAGCGATAGGAGAAAATGAATGGAGGAAGATGGATATGAAGGCTAAATAGGAAGGAAATGAAAGCAAGATCATCATAAGATAGCTCACAAAATAGCCAAATGTTCGTGTATAGATCAACATTGTCAAGATCAAAGAGAGAAGATGGAATGGATGAAATATGTAGAAGAACTACGCATGATGCCTGATTGCCAGGTTTTCATCATGGTACTTATCCAAGGTGCCACAAGGAAGTGGTTTTCACCATAGGATGAATTTATTTCTCTTTACTTTTGCTACCAAGGTGCCTGTTTCCAGGCTTTCACCAAGGCACATTTTTAATTTTTTTCTATTTTTCATTTCTTTTTTTGGAAGAAGGCAAGCTTTTTAGATAATGCTCCTTGAAAGGATAAACCATGATATGCCAAGGATTCAAAATGACACGCTCAAAGATGCTGATAGGGAAAGGGAGATGAAAGAGAAAAATGGAGGATAAGGTTTTATGTAAAGCAAGTGAGGTTGGAAGATAGGAGGAATAGGCAAGTGAGGAAAAATGATAGAAGGTAGAAGGTTAATGAATGGAAGGATTGTGAAAGGGTAGATGGAAAGGAAGGCAAGATCAATATAAACACACACCTTGAAGGGTGGCAAGAGGGTGGAGAAAACGTGAATGAAGGAATACGTGAAGGAATATGGCGAATAGATAGCAGAGGTTGAGGTTTGGGCGCATGAAATGGAAGAATATTTTTGGAAGGAGATGTAGTGGAAGCCTTTGGAAGCTTGAATGTCAATTTCACTTTTTTCTCAACACCAGACTCTTTCAAGAGAGACTTTGGAATCCATATAGCCTTAGGATTTTTATTTCCTTTTGATGATCTAGAGAGAATATCTTGAATGATGGATTTTGGAACCCATACTTGTCTTGTAGTTTTTTTCTTAGATATTTCTTTTGACTTTATGTTTCCATGTCTATGAGAGGAGACATGGTGATATTCTTTTTTTGATGTATTCTTGTATTGCTTCTTTTTCTTGTATTGAACATTCAAGTTACTTCCAAAAGACTTGGGATTTGTGGAAGAGGAAGGATACGACTGGTTTAGATGGGTGGGTGGATGAAAAGGATTCAAGGGTATGCATCTATGTTGATCTTGAGGAAAGATGGGAGATGGAGGTATGTAAGGACCCAAGATGGATGGAAAATTAGGAGAGTTAGGAGGGGAAAGTGAAGGGACATAAGGACCCAAGATGGAAGGAAGGCATGAAGCCCTTAGTAGTGGTGGAAGAGGTCCAAGGATGGAAGTGGAAGACGCAAAAGGATAATCAATAAGTTTGTTAGCATCTATATGACAACCAAGGATATCAGCATCTTTAGAGTGAGCATTAGAATTTTCAATAAAATCATGGACATCTTGAATAAGAGCATTTTCTTTGATAGGATCATTCAAAGCTTGCGAAGACTTAGGAAGAGTAGAAAGTGGAAGTGAACATGGAGTGGTAGAACAAGAAGATGAAAGACTTTGATCTTGACAAGGATCTTTGGATAGCACAAGCACATAATTTTTCTTTTGATTTTTAATAGGCTTAACATTGGAAGGAACACTATTTTTACCAACCTTAATGGAAGTATCATCTTTGGAAAGTGCAAGTGTAGTAAGGTTATTTTGATTGCCAATAAGCTCAACAGTGTAAGTAGTAGCCTGATCTTGCTTAAGAGAAGACTTAAGACATGGTGGAATGCATGAAAAAGGGTGTATAGGATCAAAAGAACCATGAAGCGGATAAGAGACATCGGGAAAAGGAGTGGATGACATGGAGGGTTCTTGATCTTGATCTTTCTTTATGTTCTTTTCTTTATCATTTTTAGAGTCCTCTTGACATGGAGCCACTTCTAAGGACAAGGAAGTATGTTGGGATTGTATGGATGACTTTGGCAGAGATGGTGGAGGACTAGCTGAAGTAGGGATTATAGCATATGAAGGCTTAGGCTCTTTAGGTTTATCATTATTGAAAGTCTTTGCAGCCAAGTGAAGGTTAGCTTGAGTTTCTTTAAGAGGCAACCCTGGGGGATAACTATAGGGAACCACATGAAAAGTATCAGGGCTTGTGTCAGATGAAGGTTCTGTGAAAGATTTGAAAGACTCAGAAGCTTTAGGAAATGTATGGGTATTGGAGGAAGTAGGGGGTGGAAGGGAACCATCACAAGACAAAGGTCCAACATTAACATGATCTTGCTTGAGAGTGTAATCTTTATTTTTAGTCTGAGAGTTCTTAGAGGAGAGATCCTTATAGTATGCATGTTTATAATTAGCGTGGTAAACTTTCTCTTCCTCAAGTGAAACAGATGGATCATCTGGGTATTGTGCATAGAAATCATCAAATTCTCTTTGATAATCAGAATCATATGGATCACTCTCCTGATCTATCCAATGTGATGGCCCATTTGTAGTAAGTAGGAACGAACGACGAGGAGGACTCTTAGGAACAGAGGTGTCATAGGTATCATTACATTTTCTGTCATCATAGTCATCATAGTCTTCAAAGCTAGATGTGTCACTCTCTGTGGAAGAGGTATCATATTGCTCAATTTTTTTTTGGGGGCATGGTGACATGTACAAGTCTTTATCAAATGGAAAAGAGTATAGAGGTTCCTTTTCTTTCCCAAGTTTGTCAAGCTGGACTTGCATAGCATGTATCTGTTTCATTATAGTGGCGATCAGAGCTTCTTCCTCTTGTTTACTGATTCTTTGAGACATGTGTACTAATTCTCAATAGCTACTGATCTGTTCCTGACACAATGATATTTTTTACAGATTCTGGATCTAGGCTGGAAACATTGGATATCTTGCAATTTGACAATTTCTGACAATTCTCTCAAATTTTTCCAAACGATACTCCGCAGACTCATACGACAGTTGGGTATAAATGAAACGAGAGTTGCGAAACTCGTACGACAGTTGGGTAATACTGAAATGACACTTGACAAAACTCGTACGACTTTTGACTTCTTGAAATGACTTTTGACTCCAGAAAGAACTTTACGTCAATTTTTGCAAAATTTAAGGTTTTCAGTTTTGGATTGTTTGCAAATTGTACTATCTAGATTTTGAATGTTATACCAAATTTGATCATTTTTAATAGCCAAGTAGATAAATAAGCACGCAGAATAGCAAGCAAGTGATTCCAAGCACGTCTGAAAACAATGAACAAGGGCAAAAGCAACCTTGCGCATGAACAATCAAGTGACCAAATTGTGCTAATCCCTGAGAGTACTAATTGTGTATGTTCTGAAAAGTTTTGCAATAACACACATATACCTGAGAATGAAAAATTGGCCTCTCTAAGGTTTTTAGTAATGGTTTGACTCTGCAACTTTTATGATTCAAAGGGGTGAACTCCAATCCCGGCGCACCAGGGTTTTGACACAGTCCGAGAACTTAATCTTCAAGAGCTGCTAGGGAGATCTGACAACCCAACAATGAACCATACCCGTGGAGATTTCTTCCACAAGGATATTTATATAGCGGTTGTCACTACCATGGCGAAAATGGCTATTACCGCTTGAGGTTCCGTCAATGTAGTTTGCCCCGTGAAGGGATTGTCCGCTACGGTTAACCCTCTCTAAAGATGACTCACAATAGTATACCACAAGGGGACTTGGCTCCAGATTCAAGGTTTTGACACCTCTTCACTTTTAACCCAAACAAAGCAAGCAGATTAATCCGACACGCTAAGACAAAGTTTTGTTCCACCGAGGTCTGTGATATCAACTCCACGTGATCTATCAACCTCTCTGGGGAGAGAATGTATCAATCAATAAGAGAAGATGCACTAACTAATTTTGATTCACCAAAGCTTGTGATATCAACCCCACATGATCTATCAACCTCTCCGGAGAGAGAATGTGTCGATCAATAAGAGAAGACTCACTATCTAAGTTGAATGTGAAACGCACTAAGTATCCTCCCTACCTACAAGGATTCTATCGTCAAGAAGGATTTCGCTAGGAATCCAATCTCTCAAGAATCACAAATAGTGTTCATAGGGCCTAATTACTATGTGAGCACAGATGTATGTTCCGAAAGCAAATCTACCAAAAGCATTCAAAAAGTAGAAAGAGGAACACTTAATGCTTAAAGAAAATATGAGATGAGTCCACAAGGTGGAACACTTAACACCTCACACAAGCTAAAAACAAGTCCACAACTTAGAAAACAAGTGAGTTCCTAAAAGCACAAAAGGGTTGCCAAGTGGAACATTTAACGCTTCTGTCCTGTTGACCCCTCCCCTTTATGGCACTGAGATTGCAACCACGGGGCGGAAATGAGGGGCCGGCGGATTAGCGAGTCCAATAACCCAAGATAGCAATCAAGATCAATCACAAGTATCCTAAGACTACGTAATGAATCCTTAAGGGTTCACAACCTAGTATCAATTATGCAAGTGTGTAGAAATAGATCAAAAGCATGAAAAGATGCACACAAGCTTGACACATAAGAGATTTATTTTAAGTCCCAAATCAAAATATTATTAGATGAAGGAGAATACCTGGGATCCTTGCAACGCGCTTAGTAGATTTTACTTGATTTTTAGCAATTTTTGTTGAGCTTTTCCATGCAAGCAAGTGACGAACTCTCCAACAAGCAAACAAGCAAACAAGATATGCAAAATATATTCAACTTATGAAAACCATAGGGTTAGCTCTAAAAATCAATTATTATCAGTAATAATAACCAGCAATCAACCCAAATGACAACTCATATCATTCATTGAACCATGTAAAAAAAATAAGTGCATACCCATCACAAAACTTTATTTTTTTTTTGCTGCATTTGACCTAGTCAATAAGATCTAATTTTTTTGATATGATTTTGGCCACAAAAATAGAAATTTAGAATAGAGACCCCTGCTAAAAAACAGAGAGCTTTCCAAAAATGCAAAAATTTTAGAAAAACCTCTTCATTTGTGCCCTAGAGACCCATTTTATCAATACAGACCAGTTTTTGTAAATTGACTATTTGAGCTATGATATCATGTCCAAATTTAAAACACAAAGAATGGACCCCCTGTAGAATTTAAAGAGCTTTCCGAAAATATAAAAATTTTCGAAAAATATGTTAATTTGCGTCAGATATTAATTTTTTCCGGAATTTCAAGAAAAAATTATTAAAAATTCAAAACATCTCAAAAAATTCTAAATTTTTTACTGTAGCTTCCATGACATGTCACCAACCTACAAAAAAAATTTCAGATCAAAATTCTAAGCCGTTTGGGAGATAAAATTAAATCTTTGAAACTTTGGGGTTTTAGCTCCCAAAAAAATCAAAACCAGCATGCAAAGGTGGGTTGCCCCACAGTGGGCGCCAGAAATGTGTGTGTGAAAATTATACCTGATCTGTAAACACAACACTCAGTAAAACATTAGAGGTTAGCTATAATCAAAATCGTGCAAAATTGAAAGCTATCTAACCAAGCGATTTACTGCCTTCTAATAGGTGCGAGATTAATGTTCTCAGATTGTAATCGAGATCAGTGACCTAGACGACACCTAAATGAAGGATTTGGATGCAAAAGATGGATATGAAATTGAATACAATTAATCTATATTTTTGATATTTTCTATGCAATAAGAATGATAAAAACTGATATGATATGAATGCTATTGAAAACTGATATGCTATGAATCTAACAATGATATGTAATATGAATCTAAATGAATGCAAAAAAATAAATAAGATTGATCTCACAAAGATGTCGATTCGCAAGAGCTTTGATTCTTCAATTCCAATTCTCCAGCGTGATTGTGCAAAATATGAGATGATTTGTGAAGAGCTGAAGCCTTAATTTATAGAAATTCAGGGCTTTGGAGGTGCATGAATAAAAGCCATAAATCACTCAAATTAACTCATCTTGATTTTTGAGTTATTTTTAAATAAAAGATAATTAACTCACAAAAACATGCAAAAGCTAAGTTTTAACTCAAAATAGAGTTTAGCTTTAATTGATAATTGATAGTTGTTTGCTTTTATGATTGTGCATGTTTTATTTATGAATTAATTTAATAATAAAGTGATTTATTTCCAACTTAACTGCTTTTAAAAATAAAACAATTGATTTATGGGTTAATCAATTATTTAATCAAAATTTTATTAAAAACTATATTATTAAATAATGACAACTTGCTTTAATTAATTAAATAAGAATTTAATCAATTATTCACATGATATTAGATTTATTGTCAAAATTAAATAATACAATTAATAATAGATAGAATTAAATTTAATTACATAATTAAGTGGCAAATATTAAATCTAATTAATTAAATATGAAAATATTCAATTAATCAAACTTTAGGATAAATGTGATTTATTGCCAAATAATTATAAAATTAAAGATAATTAAGATAATTAGGAATATTACTAGGAATATTCCTCGATACAAAATTTAAGATAATCAATTAGATTTGATGATGTTTAGATGTGCCTTAGATTAGGACTTTGATGTCGATTTCATATGATTTGATGATATAGGAGGTTAATGAACTTATAGCCCATTTTTGGGGTATTACACTATGCGGAAACATATTGGTATTAGGTGAGACTTAAAGATTTCTAAGCGACACTTTACTACGTGGAGGTGTGAGTAAAAAGCGTGGATGCGGTATTTTAAAGGGTTACACGGCATTTAAACTATCCTAAGTAGCATTTTTCAAATTCTAAACTATGAATGCAACAAAAAAAAATGCAATAAATGTGAAAAAAGAGAAATAAATGCACAAGGTTAAAAATGACTCACTGGAGGTCCATAGTCCAACATAAAAATCAAGGCAGGATCAAAGCAAAATCTCAATAGTCAAAAGTGAAAATGAATAGTAAATCTAGGTTTTTCAACCTATTTAAGCTAATTTTGACCTAATTTGGAGGTAAACTTTTGACCTATTGACCTAATATCAACCTATCAATTGAACTGAGGCATTATTTGAAATCAACATATCATCAATGTTTTTCAGAAATGAAAACATATTGGATCAATCAATCAATATAATCAAATTTTTCAAATCAAGCAATCAATATGTTTCATTTCTGAGGGGGCATCAGAGTATCAAATTGGCATCAAACATCAGTGAATTTGGGGCATCAAAATTTTTTGAATTATTATCAGTGAGGCACATATCATTTTATCAAATCAGATCAGTGGCATATCAGCATATCAGTAAATCAGGACCTAAAAGCGACCAGGACTTAAAATTTCTTTAAATCAATGTTCTTCGCACATCAATTCAAAGAGGGGCATTTGTAGACACTCAAAAATGGGCAAGTGCTTTTAAATCATTAAATTGGCTCGAAATAATCAAAATGCACTAATTCTCATAAAAAATGATCAAATCAATATTAAATGGACATTAATAAATCAAATTGGACAAAATTATAAAATCAAAGGAAAAATCAAATAATGATATTAAATAATTAAATACAAGCTTAAAGGGGTCAAAAACACTATATAATTGATTTTAATCAATTAATTGTATAGTTGTTAAATCAAAAAATCAAAATGAACCTATTCCCCTACATGGCTAAATGTAATTAATTAATTGAATTTAATAAATCCTAATATCTTTTAACAAAGTTGAGCAACCAATGAGAATTGAGGACAAAGAGACACAAATCACTCAAAAAGAATTGAATCTCAATCACTCATTCCAATCTTTCAATCTCAACCACTCAATTTTGTCCAAATCTTTGAGACAAACATTTAAATTGTCCCCCCATTTATGAACATTGCAAAGTTTTTGACTCAACCAAGGCTAAATCATGATTACTTCACTCTACCCCCTACCCTTGGGAATTTACTATAAATAAGAGTCATTTTAAGAGCAATAAGATAGAAGAGAATTGAAGAGCAAAGCATTGTTATTATAGGCATTTTATGAGCATTTGATAGTAATTGAGAGCAATTAGCATTAGCATTTCGATTTATCATTGCATAATGGATCATTGTGAGCTAGATTAAGCATTGTAGCATCATACTTTCTCATTTTAGAAGTGTCACTAGTGGAGATTAAGTTGAAAGCTCTACTTACCACATCTAATTAGAGAACCATGAGATGTCATGGATTTTAGTTTCATTTCTTAGTTAAATTTGCATTGTATTTGCTTTGAATTGATAGTTAATAATCCTAATTTCATGAAGGCGTTTAACATACACACATAGTAACACGTTAACTTGGGTGATATGTTATTAAAATTTCATAAGTTGTGTTTACTTCTGTAAAGACATTTTTGTCTAAATTCCTATATACTATTTAATATTTTAATATATTTTCACAGTTGAAAAATATAATAAGTGAACAATTCGTACATTGCAAATATATATTAAATAGAAATAGATGATCTAAATATATATTTTCAACATCCATTTTCTAACTACGATATAAACCTTGCTAGTTATAATAGTGATAGTTGAAAGCATCTGATATATATATATAGACACACACACACACACACACATATAAACCTTCATTTATTTTTTTAATATGGAAACCTTCTTTGAATAATATTTAATATATTTGAGCTACTAGTAATGGTTGACAACTCCACTGAAATTAAATTAAATATATAATTTTTTCAAATATTATTAATAGATATATTTATATTTTATGTTTGGCTTAGGCTCTAATTTGGTGTAGTGTTGAATAAATTTTATTATTCGTAGGGTTTGGGGTTTTAGGATCCTGATTTTGAACTTTTGAGAAATGAAAAAAAGAAGTGCTTTGATTTCAAATGGAGCATTGAAGATTTTGTTGGCTTTTGAAATGAAAATGACTTTTTGACTTGAATTTGATTTATTTCCTTTAGAAACTTTCAAGATTTTGGTGCTCTAAATTGCATTTGTTAGCCCAAAATGAGGTTTGTAGATTCATTTGATGTGTGAAAAGTTAGGAAACATTCAAGATTTTGCACCAAGATAATTGTTCATATCAATTACAAAGCTTTAGGACTGAATTAGGAAAGTTTTAGATTGCAATTTTTTTAAAGGTTAGTGTTTTAATTTGGTTTAGTGTCGGAGTAAAGTATGAATTTGGTTTAGGGTAATATTTGAAGAGACCTATTGTTAATTTTTTCTTTCTTCTTATGGTCATTACCTCAAAAAAATTTCACATATTAAATTTGAAGTATTTCTCTAGAAAATTTATTGTTTGCACAATGATAGAGATATATTTCCCCTTTCTATACCTAATCATAATTATGTTAATTAATTTAAATAATAGAAACTCATAAAACCAATAATTGAATGTGAAGACAACAAATAGATATAAATAAAATTAAAATTTAAATCTAAATATTAAATAAAAATAATGATCAAAATCTAAATCTAAGAGAAAGATAAATCTAAATCTATCTCTAAAAGTAAAATTAAAATCTAAATCTTCAAGTATTAAAACTAGGACATATTAGGACCAATTACACCTATTAGGACTTATTAGTCTGACCAATTAGATATATTAGGACCTATTAGGTCCAAATAGACCTAACTAAACCTAGCAAGACCTATTCGGACCAATTAGATACGTAACTAGACCAATTAGGGACCTATTAGGAACAATTAGGCAACTAGACCAATATGACGGCATTGCCCGTGCATATTTAAATTTAAATCTAACTAATTAAAACTAAATATTAAATAAAATAATGATCAAAATCTAAATCTAAGAG
Source organism: Chamaecyparis obtusa (assembly GCA_027943335.1). Lineage (NCBI taxonomy): Eukaryota > Viridiplantae > Streptophyta > Pinopsida > Cupressales > Cupressaceae > Chamaecyparis > Chamaecyparis obtusa. The sequence goes on along the minus strand of BSBK01002933.1, from coordinate 1,527,151 downwards.
AATATAAATCTAACTCTAACTCTAACTCAAACTAAATCTAAATGTAAAACTAAAACTAAATCTAAATATAAAATATAAATAAAAACTAAATATAAATATAAAAGTAAAATTAAAACTATATATAAAAAATTATTAAATATGAAATAAAAATATGACCTTGATATTTGGTTGGTTGCTTCTATTGAAAAGGGTTTCCTACAAATGAAATGAGGTGACACTCCTTTATAATCAGAGAGCGTGTCTTCATTTCCCCAAAGGTGTTAATTGAACTGTAATCGTAGCTCCCTATTTCAAATGTAACCATAAACTCAAATACAACTAGAATTAGGACCTAATTAGACCTAATTAGACTAATTAGACTCAATTAGACCAATTAGGACTTAAGTAGACTTAATTAGACCAATTATACCAATTAGGACCTATTAGACTCAATTATACCAATTAGGATGTTATTAGACTTAATTCTAGAACAATTAGGATGGTATTAGACCCAATTAGACCAATTAGGACCTAATAGGACCAATTAGACTCAATTACAACTAATTAGGACCTAATTAGACCCTATTATAGTCAATTAGGACCTAATTAGACCAACTAGGACCTAATTAGACTTAATTATACCAATTAGGACCTAATTAGAATTAATTGTAGACCAATTAGGACCAATTAGACTCAATTAGACTCATTTACAACTAATTAGAACCTAATTAGACCCAATTAGGACCTAATTAGACCAATTAGTACCTAATAGGATCTAATTAGACCAATAGGACCAATTAGGACCAATTAGACTTAAATAGACCAATAAGGACCTAATTAGACTTAATTCTAAACCAATTAGGACCTATTAGGACCCAATTAGACCTATTAGGACCAATTACGACCAATTACAACCCAATTACACCCACTAAGACCCATTAGGACACAATTAGGATATTGAATTCCTAAAGTTGGTTCCTGAATTCTAGTTATGTGTTTTCGACATGTCGGGGATAACTGTAAATGTATCTATATTATCAGGGTTATAGTTTATTAGATGCCTAAATTTAATGAACTATAAGTAATTAACTATATAATTTAGTATTAGGGTTGGGATTAGGGCTTAGAATTAGTATTATTGTAATGGTTAGGGTTTACATCATGGTTAGTATTGTGGTTAAGGTTAGGAATTTGGTTGCGGTTGAGATTAGGGCTTACGATTAGGATTATCATTGGGGTTAGCATTTATAACATGGTTAGTATTAGGGTTAGGTTTGATTAAGGTTAAACATTAAACCTAGGGATATGGTTTGGGTTAGGATTAGGGTTAGGATTGCATTTTTTTTAAAGCTTATTATTTAATTTGGTTTAGTGTTGGAGTAAAGTATCAATTTGGTTTAGGGTAATATTTGCAAGAGACCCATTGTTAATTTTTCTTTCTTCCTTATAGGTCATTAATTCAAAAAATTATCACATATTTTAATTTGAAGTATATCTCTAGAAAAAATTATTGTTTGCACAATGATAGAGATATATTTTCGTCTGTCTATTACTAATCAATAATGTTAATTAATGAATAATAGAAACATCATAAAATCGTTAAGTGAATGTGAAGAGAACAAATAGATATAAATAATATTTAAATGTAAATCTAAATATTAAATAAAATAATGATAAAAATCTAAATCCAAGAGAAAGATAAATCTAAATCCGACTAAAAAAGTAAAATTAAATCTAAAACTTAAAGTATTAATACTAAATCTTAAATGCAATTATAAGGCTTTTGGAGTCCTACCGGGCTTGCCAAAATGTCAAGTATGAAAACCTAACCCCTTTGAAACAAGCGTAGAAATTAAAACATTAGTCCTAGCAGCATATACTAAACATATAGAAAAACTATTTGCAAGGTCATTCAGATAGAGCTTAAACGTGAGCACCTTGTGGCCGTTTGATTTGATCTCACTTTAGGGATGTGGGTGTGCTCTCAAAACAAATGGAGCATGTCCCTAATGATGATTAGGGAGGATTTGGATCATTCAAGGACCATGGATACTCTATATTGGCCCCTAGAGCCCAAGGAACCAAAATGGATCTAAGATGTAGATTAAGCTACATGATGCTTATACTAAGGATTGACTCTAGAGAAAAATAGATGTGATATGATGCTCATGT